>JASDQU010242756.1:811-23907 GCA_032191745.1 Picea mariana
TGTCAAGAGATGTTTGACTTCAGCAGACCAACTTTCTTCCTTCAAACTGAGTAAATGAGGTGTTTCAAGTGTCTCTGTGATGTCGTCATTAAGGTGACATGATCCAACAGTATTCACGACACTCTTATAACCAACTTATGACCTTTGCGACAAGTTGTATAGGAGTTGCGACACTTGCGACAAGCGAGAGGTATGTGCGACACTTATCCAGTTGAGTGATTTGGATGTGTAACATTCCTTTCCTCTTTTTGGGGTATATTTGATTTTTTGTCTTTTTCAATAATGTTGGAAAAATAATAAAAGAATGCTATGTTACAAAGGAGGAAACGAGTGTCGAAAACATACTAGTTCCAAGCGCACGGAACACAGGGATACTCAAGGCAAAGGGACATGTGCAAGAAAAGGACACTCAGGAAAAATACTCCAGGGGCCAAAGGTGTCAAGACGCAGAGGCAAAGTGCTACAGGGCTTGCGTATAAGGCATGCTTCAGATGGTTCAGTTGAGAGCAACATGGAGCCGACATTAGACCAAAGATGTAGGTATGAAAACACGGTTAACAAAACATACAATGGTAACATCCTTCGATGTAAGTTTAAGGAGCCCAGAGAAGGTAAGCTCGACGGTTTTTCATATTTAGAGAGTCTGAAAAACATAAAAGGAGACTCCACTGGGGTACCTTTTTCAAAGGTAGTCTAGTAGGTTTGAAAAAGGGGTAAACTAGCACTGACAAGACGTCTATTCAAAACCATTTTAACGAGTGTGATAAAGACAAGATCACTCGACCATTTTTTCATTTTTAAGGAATCTGAAAAAATCTTAACTATGGACTCCGTCAGGAATGTTCTTCTAGACCATTTTAACGAGTGTGAAATAATAAGGTCACTCGACCATCTTTTCAATTTTAGGGAGTCTGAAAAGAGCTTAACTATGGACTCCGTGGGGGTTCTTTTTTCATAAATTTAGTCCCTCAGGCCCGAAAAAGGGTTAAAATTATGCCTGAGAATACTCTTCCAGAGATTCGAGGCCTCTATAGTATACCTTTGTTCGTATAGTTGACCATCCGTACCGAAAAAGGGGTAAACTATCGCCGGATAGACATGACTTCAAATTTCAGTTTAACGAGTGAGACAGGCCATAAGATCGCTCAACAATATTTGCATGTTTAAAGGGTTTGAAAAAGGCTTAAAAGAAGACCCGTTATGTTTTGGGAGTCCCGTGGGTGAGGTCAAGAGTCATGAAAATGAGGCTCAAACGTGTAATCAGACAAAACTAAAAGGACTACCAAGCCTACAGTAATTAGTGACAGCATGGACACCATAATGCAACCAAGATCTACCTAGGGAATCCATGTTCTGGTAAGTTCTACCACCAAATCGCGACACTTCTAAAGCAGTAATGATGGTTCTGTGTCGCAACCTGATGGGATCGATCCTATGGAAAAGAGATAAATACAACGAGATACAAAAGTAGGAGTGGAAACCAAACTTATATGCTCAAGTTGACCATATGAGGTTTTTCACACGAACCGTCAAAAGTGACCCAAAACTCCAAAAAATGTCCTGATACCCGATCGTAACCTTCCAAAGAAACTCCTGAATCACTTTAAATGGTTTTCAATTCAAAGAAAATGATAAGGGGGGCCAAAAAAGTGAAAAAAAGGGCCAAAAAGTCTATAAATAGAAGCTGGCAACTCAGTATCACCATTGCTGATTCAAAAATTGACTCTGGAGAAAAAAACCCCCTTTGATAAAAGTGGTGATTCTGGGATCTAAGGTGGACGAAACAACCATCCGTTTGGACCAAGTAAGTATAAACTACCTCCCTTTTCTTTTTAATTCTTTATTTATGCATTTAATTTGGTTTCTTGGGGGGGCATCGACCTTTAAAAGGTTGGCCCTAGATCCACGCGGGCTGTACTATGACAGCCCACGTGTACACTCACTCTGTCTAAATTCAGAGCATGTGTACACGTGACTGTCATCAACAGTCCGCGTGGACCCTCCCATGGGTGCAAAAAAGGTTTAAAAATCAAGGCCTAACCCTCTGAAAATTTTCCCATGTGCAGGATGTATGTGCAATGGAGAGAACAAGAGCATGAAGATATTAGTGCACTAGTTGGGGAAGACCCTAACGCTGTGGCGGTGTTAATGCAATGTGGCTTGCTCAAGTTTTTTCTGTGTCCTTTAATGAGAGCACAACCTAGGCTACTGAATGCCTTGGTTGAATACTAGCACCCTGACACAAAAGATTTTATGTTAGAGGGGAAGTGACTGGTGCCCACTACAGAGGATATATACTTTTTGACTGGCCTCTCCAGGAGAGGGGAACCAGTCAATTTCTGGACATTTCCTTCGGGGCCTCATAATATATCAGAATTGATAGAAATTTATTGTGAGGCTGGTACAGACCGATCGAGCTCGTAGGTTCCAATAAGAAGGATCACCGATTTATCACTGCAGGTGATTGTGTTTCTTATTGGGCAGATGACTGGTTCTGCGACTCTACATCAGGCAACCCATGCACAGATGAACTGTGCAGTCCAGTGCTTAAATGCACATATATTTGACTGGAGCACTACACTGTTGGATTTTGTGAAGAGGCAACTGACAGATTGCCGGTTTCGGACGTAGAGGAACTTCGGGTTCGGGACGATTCTATGCTATTTCTTCTTTGAAAGAGTTTCTAGTTTCAGTCCTCGAGTGGTGGTACGAGGACATCAGGCCTCTCTTCCTGCGGTTTGCAGATGGGCAGTGTTGCTGCCATGATAGGGTGGTGGAAGGACCAATGAGTCCTTTGATGATGACTTCTTTGCTTGGTTGTTGCGACAGATTCTAGCCATAGAGGATTATCCTTATGCTGGGATTGATTTCTCGAGAGATCTTGAGATCCCTGTACCTCTAGGCGAGGAGTGAGGCGAGATGGGTAATTTTGCATCATCATTTTTTTTTTTGAAACATATATAATTTTTATGTTGTTTTTTATTTATATATCAATTTTTTTTATACCAAAGTATTTGACACATACGTGTCTATTGTGTGCAGATGTGGGACCCTCACGATCTGTGGATTATGTGAGGAACATGCATCGTCCTTGGCCAGGGGTCGGACCTGCCACCGCAAGGGGACTAGCAGCAGTAGGAGAGCTTATAGCTGGTGAGGCGGAGAGGGTTTTGAGACGAGTTGAGCAAAATTTTACCTCGCTCACTTGCACCATCCCTATGGCAAAGATTGAGGATCTGCCACCATCCATGCAACCTCATGTAGTGGGGGCGCCATGGACGTGGGTCCAACTGTTTCGGTGTTTGGAAAACACTGTTGATTACTGCAACAAGGCCCACAGGCCTTGACCTTAGTTAGTCTAGACTTTGATAGCTCCACTTGTATATATTTTTTGAGGGCATAAGCCCCATGACTCGTTAATAGTCATATTTTTTGAGGCGCTTGCGTCCACCTATGTACTCTGATGATTATGATATTATATATGGATTTTTATGTCTTTTCTTGTCTTATGGATCATATTTTCTTTTAAAAATGTATTTACATGCTTATGTGTATGTCTTTTTATATGTGTGCGAGATGCGAGTCTAAAATTTGATTAGCTAGAGTATCTGTAACTTGGTTTAATCTCCTAGGAACATGAAAATATGTAATATAATCAAAGATTCGTTCTAAGAGACATACCCTAAGGAATCGTCAATGTAAAGTTGGATCATGAACATGATAGACTCTATTTAACTAAGACACAACCAACTGAGCGTCTAAATAGACCCAGAGATGAGAGATACCAAACGATAGGGCATCATGAAGCAACTCAATAACTGCACTGTATTCGACGACATTGTTTTTGGTTTCGCCTAAGCATATACTTCCGAAAGATAATAACTGGCCTCTAGGTGTAAAAATTACCCAAGCTGCGGAGGCAAGCCTCTGAGTGTGCCGACTAGCACCGTCTACATACCCAATGAACACCTCTGATTCACTTGACATCTGCCATAGTGACAAAAGATAACATAAAAAATGACACGTCCATAATACTAAAAGAAACTAGAAAGTAATAGTACAAAGACTATACCTATGTTACAAAAAGTTACCCAAGGTGACCTACCTATGAGTAATACTTCTTGAGGTAGAACCCATTTCTAGGCTCCGCCAAAGCATTTCCCTCAAATTCAGCCAGACGATAAGCACCCTTTTTTAGAACCTCTTTTATGATGAAAGGTCTAAATCACATGGGTTTGAATTTTCTTGCCCCCATGGGGTCTTTATCTTGGTCATAGACCAGGACAAGGTCGCCTTCAGAGAAAATCCGAGGACGAACGAACCAATCATATTGACACTTGAATTTTTGTTTGTGAGCCTCGTTGGCCAAGGTCGCATCATGACACTATTCATTGAGCCGCTCAAGGCATAATAACTATTCTTCAAGTGGAGAAGTGTCTGGCAATAACTGTACTACCAATTTTAGGGACGAGATATGACATTCTATAGGTAAGATTTCTTACAGAGCGTAAACGATTTGAAAAGGTGAGAAACTGGTTGTAGTCTTAATAGACGTTCGGTAAGACCATAATGCCGAGTATAACATCAAATTCCAATTTGACTTAGTTGAGTTGATCGTTCACTGTAGGATGGTGTTAAGAGATTTATTTACAACTTTCACCTGACCATTTGCTTGGGGGTAGTAGGGTGACGAGTGTTCTTTCTGTAACCCAAGATTTGATGTTAATTCAGTCATCATCTAGTTCTGAAAGTGACTGCCATGGTCAGTGACAATCTCTCTCAGGACACCGAACCTTGCTATTATCTGGTTGAATAAAAAGAGATTTGCAGTCTCTCCATCATCTTTAAATGTTGGCATAGCTTCAACCCACTTCGTGAAGTAGTCTATGACTACAATGATATAATGGTGCCCCCTTGCTGACTGAGGGTTGCATGTAGTGTAATCAATCCCCCACTTGGTGAAGGGACCAACTATGATGACATGAAACATGGGAGCGGGATGTGCCCTCATCTTCCGAGAGAAGATCTAACACGGGTGGCACTTCTTGACCGATTCGATACAATCTTTGATTAGTGTCGGCCAGAAGTAACCTGCTCGTAAAATATTTTGGGCTGTTTCCAACCCAAACAAATGACCACCACATGCTCTAGTATGACAATCGTTAAGAACGATAACTGCTTCTTCGTGAGTGAGACATCGATGCAGGATGCAGTCTACACCTCTTCGATACAATGTATCGTCGAGTATTAGATAATTCTTAGCATGATGGCATATACAATGATGCTCATCACGAGAAGCAGAGGTGGGGCACTTCAAAGTCTGAAGATAGACAAGTATATCCCCGTACCAGGGATCTGAAGATGCGATAAAAAACATATCTCCTCTGATAGGCGACTCTTTGGGCATAACATCACCTGACTCAACCGGAATTTCCGAAATAAGTTTTGCGAAGACCAATGACTTTTTGGATTTCGCTGAAATGAAATCTAAGTCGAATTCCTGGAGGACGACTATCCATCTACTGATATTTTCGCCTATTACCCATCGTGTCAACACGTATTGAAATGGATTTACAATGACAATGACGGTGGTCTTGCGAAACATAACATAATGACAGAACCGTTGAACAACATGGACTGCTGCCAACGCAAGTTTTTCGATATGAGAATAATTGAGTTCTGGTCTGACTAGGCCTTGACTTAGGTAACAGATCACATATTTTGAGAGCAAATCATCTTCCTGAACTAAGACCATGCCAATGGTTGACTCTGCTGCAGCTAGGTATAATAAGATTTTTTTTTTATAGTTGGGTGGCCGAAGCAGAGGGGCAGTTGTGAGGGCATGTTTCAACACTTCGAAGGAGCATTGAGTGGCATCATCCCAATGAAAAGGAATGTATTTCTTTAGCAAACACATAAAGCCCTTTGTAATCTCGGCATAGTTTGTGATGAAATGCCTTAAAAAATTTGCCTTGCCCTGTAGACTCTGAAGTTGAAGGATTGTGCATGGGGGAGGCAACTGAACTATTGCCTCAACCTTGAGAGGATCGACCATGATCCCTGTTGTTGACACTATGGAACCTAAAAAATGTCCTGATGTTATGTAAAAGCTTCATTTGTTTGGATTCAAATGAATCCAGAAGTAGTGACATCGCTCAAAGAAAAGTCGGAGGTGTGTGGGATGATCCATTCTCTTGCGAGATCGAGATGCTAAATCATCTAAATAGGCCTCGACCATATGCTTGATATCATGGAAAGAAAAAGACATGGCTTGTTGGAAGGTAGCTTCAACATTTTTGAGGCCAAAAGGCATCTTACGATAGACAAATGTACCCCATGGACAAATGAATGTCGTTTTGTGCTGGTCTTTGGGCTTGATTTGTATCATATTATATCCCGAAAAACCATTCATGAAAGAGAAGGCCTCACAACATGCACATTCATCAATTATTTGGTCGATGAATGGTGTGGGAAAATTATCTTTTGGACAGGCCTTGTTCAAATCATGGAAGTCTTTACATACACGAATCGTGCCCTATTTCTTATTGACTGGCAAAGGATTTGACACCCATTGGGTCAAATGGATAGGATAGATAAAACCAACTTTTAGCAGTTTCTCAACTTCAACCTTAATGGCTGCTGCTTTCCTGGGATTAACTGGATGAAGATTTTTCCAAATAGGCTTGGTATCCAGATAAGTTTTGATTTCATGTTCGACTATTTTTGGATCAATGCCTGGCATTTCCTCGTAAGACCAGGCAAAAACGTTGTGGAATTATTTAAATAGTTTTGTGTAGATTTGAATCTCTTCAGGGGAATAGTCAGCTCCGACAAAAACATTCTCCATGATGCCAGGGGTTCTGGAGATATCAATCCTTATAGTTTCAGCGATAGTTTCCATATTACCCTCGGCATAAACCTCATGTGTAGTTAAGGGATTAATAAGACAAAACCTATCTCTAGTCATAGTCAAGGTGAATTCTCCTACCTCGATTTTGCTTAACTCTGGGAGGAAGTATTATCGGTGATGGAGATCATCCCAGGGTTTGGCCGGACTAGTCATTGCTTCAATTATTGCTTTGTCGGAGGGAAATACTAAGTCTAACGCATCGGTATCATCAAGAGAACCTCTAGCCCAAATAGTCTTTGGAATCGGATCTAACTCTTGTGCAGGCGTTGGATCGGTGTCGACCGAAGCTTGGTAGACTAAAGAGTATGCTACTTCAGCTGCAGGAAAGGGCATGGACATGCCAGAGTGCCTTGTCCCTTCCATCGTGGCTGATGGGGAAGGAAGTATCCACAGATCGTTGAAGTAAGTCATGCGAAACAACAAAACTTGAAAAATCTCAACCTTATGGTGGCCGGATATGAACTTGACATCGCCTTGAGGGGGCGGGTAATCGAAGGTAACCATCAAATGTGGGCACAAACCAACCCCTACATTGACTATGCCCAGTTGGAGATTATCAATCATCGGGACCGCGGATGCCCCCAACGAAGGGTCAGGTCTGGAGAAAGACAATTGATCAATGGTAACAATCTGGTCCTCGTGTGGAAACAACAAGACCCGAAAAACTGTAGCAACCACTGCTTGCATGGCATAAGTCCAACTCCTTCCTAACAAGATATTGTAGTCGAGGGATGCATCGACTACTTCTACCTCGATGCACACGGTCTTCCCTCCTAATTGCATGGCGAAAGAGGGAATGATACAATGTGGTCGGAACGAACGACTGTCAAAAGAAGTGAGAAGAGTAGGTGATGAAGACAAAATGGGCTGGCCAATGGCCTTCCAACATGCCCATGACATGATGCATGTCGAGGCACCCTCATCAACCACCGTGCGAAAAATGTTCTGAGTAAAATTTTTTTGTGGGGAAAGCCACTACTATCTGAAACGCTATGTGGTAAGGTAGACGAGGTTTTAATTCGGTTGTATCCAACATGATTGTACCCGGATTACAAGTCTCGGTAGATCCTAAAGTGGCTAACAAAGCTTTCCTTTGGGAAGGGAAGCTTTGGAGGACCTTCAAAGTGGACATCGCACAAGGGGTTTGAGACAAATCCTCCACCACAGAATAGTTCTAGGCAACCCTTGAGTTTGGGTTGTGAGAAGCTTTCTTGAATGCACCTTTTGGGATGCGTGTTATTGTTTCACCCAAAGTATTCTTGATCTGGAGAGGAAGAGGTGGGATTTCAGCTTCTTTGCCCTTTTCAGAAGTGCTTGGTTTACTGTATTCATGCGCTCTAGTCGATATAAAAGAATCACCTTTCATTATATACACATTCGTGGATGCAGGATTATTCGAAGATGGAGAGGGTCCTTGACTGCCCCCTTCCGGGCTTATAGATTCTTGGGTTAGTTTTTGCCCATATTGAAATGGATTGGTTAACATGAAAGGTTGTTGCTATGTCACAAAATTTTGGGCCTCTGCAAGCCGAGGACATTGGTGGTTCGGGTGGTCTTCCATGCACATGTTGCATAGATACCTCGCCTTCTGTTTCATAGTGTTTCCCCCGCCAGCATTATTAGTGGGTTTCTTATCCCCCCTTTCCCTTCTTTCGTTGTTTTTTCTTTCCATCAGGCTGCTGGGTGGCCTTTGGATTTGTTGATTGTATTGTGTGTACATCCGACGTTTGGGTAGGGGGAGCAGCCAAAATAGTAGGTTGGCTGGCCGTTGTGTGTTGTATAGACAATTGTTGCAATTGCTTCATCAGTTGTTCAATGGCCTTTGTTTGTGATGAACCAACAATACCATCGTCATGTGGTCCAACTCTTTGTCAGGTTTTATCAAGTATTGAGCGTGGCGCATCTGGAAAGATCTCATATAATAAACCAGACTGAGAGTAGATTAGCTCAAGCTGTTGAGATCTCATGATGGCATCTTCTTCGGAAAACACTCCCGTTGTCACAACGTCCTTGGATAACTGTGGGACCAAAGACTTAATGAACCACTCTAGCAGGAATGCTGGTGGGACTGGCACCTTAATTAAACTCTTTCGACATCTCCATTCTTGGATGTGATCAAAGATATGGTCCACTTTTGTCTATTCAAAATTGGCCAGCAATTCTGTGCTAGTGTCGTATCTCAGAGGTAATTGGAAATGGTTTAGGAAATCCATTGCTAATTTACCGAAGGAAGAGTATCTTGAGCAGTCAAGCTCAATGTACCATTTCGCGACACTCCCAATGAGAGTACGTTGAAACAATCACAACTATACGGAGTCGTCTTTCAACAAGTTAGATGAGCACCAAAGATGGAAGGTGGTCACATGATCTCTTGGATCTTCATTAGGCTTGGCTTCGAACTTTGGTATGTCCAAAGGAAACTTCGTCGGCATAGGGGCCCAACACGGATCATGACAGATAGGGTCATTCAAAAACCTTGTCAAGTCTGGCAAATGCAAGGTTGCCAGGAAAGGTAGTTTGGGTTATTGGTGATAACCATGGAAAAGGGACCTGGAGTTTGACTCGCACCAGGTTGTCAGGAAAAGTTCGGTTGCTGGGTTGGGTTCTGGGAAAAACCATAGCCATGACCAGCGTACAAATTCTACGTGTGAGGAGACATCACCGACTGATTCCCAAAATAGGACGTAGATAGTTGGGTGTGCATTACATTCGGAAGACTTTAGGAAGGGTTTCCCCATGCTGATCCTGTGGGCATAGGCATAGTACTTTGTCCGGGGTTCCATTGGTTGTGAAAATAATTGCCCCAGATCGACATTCCTGACGAGGGAACTGATTCCTGCCAAGAATTCTAAGGTCCTGATGCGGAAAAAGTTCCTGGGTTTGCTCCCTGTGCAGAAATAGTACCCTGTATAGGAATAGGTTATCTGTAACCGGGGTTGCCCCTAGTCAGGAAAGCAGTAGACAAGAAAGCATTGTTACCAAACACATTGAACAAAGAAAATAGTGTCGAACCTATCGACATATTATGAGAAGGTGGTCCTTGACTCCCTGCTCCAAATAAACTATGGTGTGTGGGTGGCCCGACAGATTGCTGGTGGGTGCCACCGAGCGAAGGGGATGAAGGAGGTATATGACCTCCCCCATAAGGGAAAGTGTTAAAAGGAGCTGAAGTGCCCCCCATGTGTCCTTGCAGAGGAGCGTTAGAGCTCCCTGCCCCCAGACCTAAAGTCTATAAAGTGGAGTAGGAAAGTATAGGACTTGTACCTGAGCTACGCATCCCGTATGAGAATGGAGGGCCTGTCACACTCGGTGTGAAAGGGGCAGTGGCCGCCACCATAGACAGGATTGGACCACTACTCGAGGTAGAGGCGGTCGAGACCATGGTGGCTCAGACTGATGATGGTGGGTTAGGAGGTGGAATATCCCCTGTGGTGACAACCGTAGTGGGAATTGAAGAATTTCCAAAAGAAGTGACAACATTTGTTTCCATTGCTGCATGCGACACTGTCTGTCACTCGTAAGGGTGAATCTGTACGATGATGGGTGCCAAAAGATCAGTGGTTGGAGTTTCATATGGACCAAGAGCTTTTGCTCCAAGGTCTAAAATGATCATTTTCTCCGGATGTTGGTCGAGTATAGTTTCCTATGACCCCGTCGCTTCAAAAGACCCTTGTTGGTCTAGCTTTCGCCTTAGTAGTGGCGGAGGTGGCTCCAGTGTAACCGGTGATAGGCCCAGAAGGCCTTCGTGACCGACGAAGCTTGTGATCCTCCACTGTGTGAGAATATCAAAGACACACTAGGGATTTCTATTCATTCAAAAACAACACACACTAAAAAGGTCTCTCTAAGATAAAACAAGCAAACACTAAATTAGTTGGAAGAAAAGTTACAACAACCAACACTAGATAAGCTTACCAGTGCAAGTGCAACTCGAACACAGAAGCACCCTCTGGGTATACTCTACAAAGTGTGGCCCGATGTCTGTCCTAGGTACCACGGTATACCCCCGCAGTCACCTGTGTATGTCTCTAAAAAAGATAGGCAACTAGGTTGCCAGCGCACAAACAATCACTAGGCGGGTACAGTCGAAAGTCGGGTAGACCACAAGAGCAGGGTATCAAGCTTGAAACTTGTCAAGGGTATCGCAGGCAAGTGGTCTGGAAGACAACTAAGGACCTTGAACGGATTCGATACCCACAAAGCTCCGTGGCAAATGCAATCGACGGAATCCCAAGACAAGCCCTCTATATGTGTTCTCCACTACGATTGGTCCAACTTTGGAGGGGTTATCTCCGCTACCTTTACGCACACGACCTCGTGTTTAGTCCCTGTGTTAGAGGGGGGTCCTGGATAAATTTCACAATACTGGACTTTGACACTCCCTAACTCAGACTCCAATGTTTGATTTAATGGCCTTGAAGAGTTTCCTCTCCAACCTAATTCAAGGTCCTAACCCTAAACTAGTTGGTTGATGCTACAAACATAAAAAGTCTAATGAATTTTAGATTTAACGTTAATTTTTATGTCTTGTATAAAGTCAAAGGTTATGAAAGTGAAACTAGTGATGTTTGAAAGACGAAAGAAAGATAAACAGAAAGTTGGAAACAAAATAACTTTTTCTTGACTCAAATCTTAAACAACTTTTCCAATTAAAATTTTTCTAAGATATTTAAACAACAAACTCAAAGAAGGATTTCACTCGACTACGAGCTACTTATGATCTAAGTAAACCATCAAGAACTTATGAAAGCAAAGACTTTTCCTTGGTTACTAATGCAAACCAAGACTATTTAACCAAACAAAGAAATAATTTTTTTATTTTTTATTTGAATGCTCACAAAGCAAAAAGGAAAAATATCAACAAGTAAAAACCAAAAAAACTTTTGGCCTAAGTGCAGATCGCAAAGAGTCACTTTAAAAATAACACACAAGCAAATTAAAACTGGACTCTCACACTTGTGTAAAAACTCTATAAAAAGAAAATTTTGAGGAAAACTTCTTAATGAAAAAGAAAGCTATTGTTGTGATCAAACCTAAGTTACTAACCACTATGACAGAGAGCCAAAAACCTGAGAGGTATAACTCTTGTCAAAGGAAAGGATGACTGCCTCACCTTAGACAAATTTTTTTTCCACAGGCACGTTGCTGACAATTCAACAACAAGCGTGTGCACGTGAGATGTGTAAATTTAGGGCGCTTGTACACACGTGCTGGCCTTATACAGGCTGTGTGTATATCTGAAACTCTAAGACAAATGAAAGGCTAAGCAATCCATCCTAGGCAGAGACTACTGGTACTGAGAACCAGGATCTCTTGAAGACTCAGACACTTACTTTAACAGAAAAAAGAAAACAATTCAAGGAAAAATTCATAGAACAAACCAATCTGAGGTGAAACCTAAGCTATAGACTGCAAACAACAAAGACTAGAAAGAGTTCTAGAAAACCTCTGAGAAGGATTATTTTTGAGAGGGGAGAGGATGACTGCCTCTCTAAAAGAAATTTTCTAGAATCATACACGCCACTGACACTTCCTCAGCTAGCATGTACACGCGGGTTGTGGAAAGGTAGGGCGTGGGTACACGCATGTAGACCTTATATAGGCCGCATGTACCTATGTGGGTCTCAAAAAAAAATTGTAGTCAAGAAAAGAAACAAAGATAACTGGTATGGAAGACCAGAATATCTGTTAGCTCAGAATTTTGCAGAAACTTTAAAAACAAGAAATGAAACTAGTTCTTAAAAATACCCAAGAAAAAAGATTCCCAGAAACCCTAGAGATCCCCAGTATGGTCGCCAATTCTGTTGTGGGTGGGAAATCCCTCCTACGGACTAGCACTAAGGGTTTTATCATGCATGCAGAAATGACCTAAAGATTCTTACTTTTTACCATCATCCCATGCCTAAACCCCCATTACTCATATGTAAATACAAGGCTCAAGAGATTAAGTTGACGTGCCTTATTTTTCGTGTTTGATATCGATCCATTTTCGCGCTTGGTCGTTCTTTGATTGCAACTCTCCTCCCAATGCTGAACTGCATTCTCTAAAGACAAACAAAGAACTCCACATGCATTTGATCTATGAACTAATGGGTTAGAGATTTAATCAATCATGCAATCAATATTCCAATAATGACAATCTGATATGGCAGGACGGGAAAAACAATTCTTTTATTAACTTCACAATGATACCTTACAATGATAAAGTCGACTACTTCTCCTCAATCCTGGTCCTGGACTCTTCTTCCACTGTCTTCTAACTGCTTTTCTCTATACTTCTCTTTGCACAAGGATGGATAAAGGTTGGGACAAAGGGAATGCTTAATCGGGTATAGTTTCTTTACTATGATTTTCCTCCCTCCCAAATGGGACCCCTAACCCTTCTTTTATAGGCTAAAAGAAGCTAGGTATTTGGTTGAGTGACCGACCATGCATGGTCGAAAGGTTTAGTTAACTTACCCAAATTTGTTTGTTCCATCAACAACTTTCCTTTTTTCGTGCTTTTGTAGGTACACGCGGGCTGTCTTGGGTCAGCTAGTGTGTACATGCGTGCAGTAATGGAGTAGGGCGCATGGGTTTTTATAAAAGGGGTTTTTAAGAAGAGTTGTTCAGTGTTTTGGCAAAGAAGGAATCTGAGATGGCTTGATGCCAGGTAAGCATTTCTGGTGCAAATTAAGGTTATAGCATCCCCTAAGCTCATGAACCACCTTAGTGCCGAATCTTTTTATGTAGCTGGGAAAAGTTTTAATTTTTGAGAATTATCTATGTAGTTATAGCTCCTACACAATATGTCAAATTCAAATAAAAACGAGTCAGGGTCTTCTGTCGACATACCTCGGAAATGAGGAAGTGGAGATAATGGAATGTTCTTCATAGCAACGTCTTTAGTGATATCCAGTATGGGGAATCCAAATGTCTCTGTTTCATTAGTTATGTTTCCCTCTTCTTCTTCCATGTCTCCAAGTAACTTGTAGGGAGGTGGTGAATTTTCTGCACTGAGTGATGGTTCCACCACTGGGATACCTAGTATCTCTAGTTGTTCCAAGGTTTTGTGTGGCCTTCCAACAACAGATGCAACCTCTTCTATTACTACTTCTGTTTCTTTTCCAGTTTCTCCTTTGGATGGGGTCGCCAGTGCTTCCTCTCTTTCTTATTGTCTTATTCCTTCAAACTGAACAATGGCTTCATATTTAGTGCCATTTGCTGTTGTTGAAATTGCTGCCTTCGAGCTCTCTCCTCTAAGAATTTTTCCTGCACAAATTTTCGATGAATTAGTATAAGGTTTTTTTTTTTGTTGTTGTTTGCTTTTCTAGCTTTTCTGAGATTTTAGGAGCAATGAATCTACCTTTATTATCCCTATACCTACTCATAAAAGAATTTTAAATGAAATGAATGAAAAATGAATATTCCTAATTAAAGGTAGGAGGACAACCTGACTTTGGAGCAACCCCACCAAAGTGGATGCGTAGGTTCTTACTTTTCGTCTTACCATCTTCTCTTTGCCCTCAGATTATCCTCAAATCCAATCCAATACTTCATCAAACCAATCAAAAACTCAAAATGCTACCTATTACTGTTTACAACTCCCCGACAACGGAACCAAAATGTTGGTGCATAAATATGTTCAATGTATATCTTACACTCATTTAAATGTCAATCCGAGATTCGTAATCGAAAGAGTCGTTACACTATATGTGCCGAGAACAGGTGACCTACCTAAGTCTATTGCATATAGGAAATAATTAATAACATAAAAAATCTGTTTTTAAGATTTCTAAATACTTCAAATATCTCTGAACTTAGAAGAGAAAATTGATAATGAAACTTAAACAAACAGCCAATCAAAGAGATGTTGTCCTAAAGAAACAAGTCTGTTCATTTCTGGTTCTTGAATTAAAGGGATGAAATTTAAGAAGCTTGTCTCCTATAGAAATTAAAACAATCAACTCTAACCACTCTCGAAATCAAAACCAACTTCAACTTCATGTCATTCATTCAAACTGGCACAAGGGGTATTCAGTATAACTGAAAAGACTTATTACATAGCATGAAGATGAGATATAAAGTCTTCTGGTTCCTTGATATACTAAATCTACTGTAGTCATAAACTCAAGATATCAGTTCCACACTTCAAATCATTAAATGGATATCTTCAACATCTGAGAATGGAATGTCTATTCGATCTAACACCTACTTATTCATACCAATCCAAAACAATTGACTCAATGCTGAATTCCGAAAATAAATTAAAGATCAATCACACACATGCTACTGTAAAATACCCACACAAACACACATAATGTACACCAGGAGGTTTACCTTAGTTGGGGTGGTGGGCCCTTGCCGAACCAACAAGGAACCTCTTAAGAAAGTAACAGACTAAATCTTTTCACTCACATTCAAGAATTGACATAAAATATCTTATGTATTAATTCCACTGGCAAATTGGATCAACAGTCTTTTACTTCATACATAAAAACTATAAGTATCGTATGGTTATGACAATATACTTAGTTTTATTCGCTATTATCACTAGCTATCATCTATACAACATTCCTTATATAAGGTAAGATGATACAATCAATATCTATCGATACACATTAAACGGTTTGAGAAATTTTACAATTAATATTTACATCGAATTTTTAGGAATCGACTCCATCCTCATGACACGAAGTGCATGAGCGATGGAGTCTCTTGCAACTTGAAAACTGATTTGGGTGTTTCTATTCAACTTTCTTCTCGAAATCTTCACCATCATTCTGGTCCAACTAGCGCATTCTAGAAATAGAGGTTCTGGTACCGAATTGCACACAGTCAGGAGTTTGGTATCAGAATAGAGCAGGTAGTACCGGAATAGATGCAGAGCAGGTAGTATCGAAATAGCGCACGACTTGGTACTGGAATGGATTTGGTATCGGATCAAAAATGCCTAGAGTACCGGAATGAATTTGGTACCGGATTGCACGGTGTCTGGTAGTGCTAGATATACTACTCATAAATCAAACCATTAGGACTATACAAAATAATACACTTTAATTGAATTAATTTAAGAAAGTTAAACAAACATGCTTTAAATCATCAATTACCTCTTGTGAACAAGAAGATAGCTATTAGGTATGTGTTTTGGGAGGGAGTAGTCCAATATAGGCTTATAATAGAGGCAAAAAGGGCTTAGATACAGGGTAAGATAGGGCATTATCTATGTCAAAATAGGGACTCAACAATGCCAAGTCTCCATTAGCAGGAGTTGGTACCATTCCTTTTCGACTCCATTTAGGTAACTCTTTAGACTTTGACAATGTTTTGTTCGTTCCAGGTCTCAGGAAAAAAATTCTTTTAGTATTATTCATGGAGGATAAGGGTTATGCAGTAGAGTTCAAGAACCAACAAGTTCTTATCAGGCCGAAGGAATCTAGCCCATAAGCAACACAAGTGATTAGGGTTAGGGAAGGAAATTTATATGGGTTGCAGGGTGAACCTGTTTGAGTCGTAGTTCATAACACAAACAACTTGTGCGAATTGTGGCACAAGAGGATGGGGCACCTGCATCACAACGTTGCCTATTTTGAGGGAGATAGTCATAGGTATTCTAGATTTAAGTATTGAGCAACGAGGTGTATGTAGATGGTGCACACTCGGAAAGCATGCCAAGGCTTCTTTCCCAAGAAGTGAGCACATGTCTAAAGGATACTAGATCTGGTGCATTCAGATGTCTATGGACCAATGTTAGTAGAATCAATCACATTAAGCATGTACTATGTTTCTTTCATTGATGACTTCTATCACAAAACTTTGATCTACTTCATAAAGACCAAGGATGAATTCTTTAGCGGGTTTAAGGATTTCAAAGCTCTTGCTGAGAACCAGACATGGAAGAATATCAAGGTTTTGAGATTGGACAATGGGGGTGAGTATAACTCCAAGGAGTTTCATGGTTTTTGCAAGGAGGCAGGGATCAAAGGGGTGTGGACTGTTCTGTACAACCCGTAATAGAATGGAGTTGCAGAGTGGAATAATTGATCCATCATAGGGGTTTCTAAGGCCATGATTCATGACTTGGACTTGTCGATGTTTCTTTGGGAAGAAGCATGCACTACAACAATCTACATCCATCACAGGTGTCCTCATAAGATCTTGGAGGACAATACACCAGAGGAGGAATTCACCGGTGTGAAAATAGAGGTGAGTCATTTTCACATTTTTGGTTGTCTTATTTATATTCATGTACTTGTAGAGAAGAGGACCATGTTGGATCCCTCCAACAAGAAGGGTTTGTTTGTGGGATACAATGAGACTTCAAAGGCCTACAGGGTCTTCATTCCAGATCAAAGGAAGACAATCTTAAGTAGGGATGTAAATTTCAAGGACTTTGCTTCTAGGAAGTGTCATGAGCCTATTCCAGTGATAGAGGATGAGGGGTAGGAAGCTTTGAAGGTTGAGTCTGGGTCATCCATGATTTCTATTTTAGGGAAACAACCTTCAAGTGAGGAGAAGGATCCATTGGCCCCTTCCAGTTCTATTAGGAGACCTTGATGGTTCACTTAGACATTGAGGGATGCTTAAGAGTACGTTGAGAATCCGAGGAGCACATTTAGGGAGAACATAACTCTAAAGAAAATTTTGAATTACATGGCATTAATGAGAAACATCATAGAATCCAAGCCTTCCAATTATCATGAGGAAAAAAACCAACAGGTATGGCGGGATGCCATGGTGGATGAATACACCTCCATCATGAAGAATGATGTATGGGACATTGTGCTAAGACTAGAGAGGAAGTCAGTGGTGAGTTCCAAGTGGATGTACAAGATGAAGCATGTTTTAGATGGAATAATTGAGAAGTACAAATCGATGTTTGTGGTGAGAGGGTTCTCCTAGAAGGAGGGAGTGGAATACAAAGAAACTTTCTCTCCAGTTGCCAGGTACACTTCCATTAGAGCAGTGATGTCCTTAGTCTCCATTATGGGATGGGGGGTACATCAGATGGATGTAAATATAGCTTTCCTCAATCTGATAATCGAGTAAGAAGTGTACATAGAGTAGCCTCAGGGCTTTGAGATCAGTGGAAATGAGTCCCATGTTTTTAGGTTGAAAAAGGCCTTCTATGGACTCAAGAAGGCACCGAGAGCATGGTATTCTGGGATCGATGGATACCTGTAGAGTATGAGCTTTGTTATTTCATGATTTGTACTTGTGCAAATCCCAACACAAGATCCCCAAATCTCGTGTAACTATGGAAGAAACTACCACTATCACCTTAGTAGGATCTTCATGTGTTTTAGTGATGGGGGAGGTCCACCACAAAGGAGGCTTGCCTAGTGACCTCAATGGATCAAACAACAAGTTTCGTATCCAAGCCTATTTCCCTTTATCTTGATCTCTGAATGGTTGTTCTAGGTCAAGGGATGGAAGAGGTTATGAAGTATTTTGTTGTACCTGCCTGGAACAAGAATACTTTACAACACACACACACACACACACACACACATAACAACTTTCAATCCAAATAATGCAACACTTACCTCTTAAAGACACTCGACAAGTTAGTTAGTTATGGATGTTGCAAATTGCAACAATAAACCAGTATTATAACAACAACATTTATTTTGCAACAACAACAAGATCAAGTTCTTAGAAATACCACAATTGACCATGAAGACTTAGCATATAACCAACAAAATATTATCCAATTGCTAGAGAAAATTTCTGAGTGAGTTAAGCCACCTTTAGATGAGTGTGTACAACAAATTAATGTGATTTTAGATGGTTGTAGCAAAATTTCATAACAACAACAATAAATATTACAAGTTTGCTAGGGTTAGAGTTAGTATAGTTGGTAGAATTCTTAAGAGTTTTGATAGAAGTTTTATCAATCAATTCACCACAAGAGTTTCTTCAAGATTAGTGCTTTTCTAGGGCTAAAAGAGTCTCCTAATGCATCCAAGCTTGAAAGTTGATCTACTTGAAACCAAGAGGTAGCATCTAAACCCTAAAGTGCAAGCACATTTGCACCTTAGGTTTTATATCTTAAGGACATCTAGGGTGCAAGCACATTTGGGCCCTAGAAATCGTTCCTCCCTTCTTGTAGCTTCAACTAGGTCAAAGTCAAATGTATAGGGATAAAATCCTAAAGTGATAGCACTTTAGGGATTTAGGGTTCTAACATCAACAAGAAAAACTAACCAATTCTAGACAAATATAACCTTGTGAGAGGAAGAAGCACTTATGTTCCTCTCTTAGGGTTTCAATTAACAAGACTTCTTGCAACAAAATATAAATTTCACCATAAACATCAATAGCATAAACAAGAATTGGAGAAATTTACTTACTTGATCCAAGAAACCAAGAGATTTTAACCCTAATTGCATAAATATCCATCCAAAATCAGCCAAACATCCACAAAAGATCCTTTCCAAGCATAGTGCATAAGAGAGAAAGACTAGTAACCCCAAAAAGGGCAAAAAATTCAGAAGTAGCTCCTCACAACATTGAGGAAAAGATCATGAAAAAATGAAAATGAGGGTTAGCCTTTTTATATGAGGATACCCTCACATATGTTTCAACATAACATAAAAAAATCATCAATTCAAGTGGGGTTGGCCCCTCATTTATGTTGATATTATGGTAGCTGCAAGAGGTATCAAACTCCATGTGTAACCTTTGGCTAGAATAAAATATTCTGGAAGCAAGAGAAACACTAAAAAGATGTGTAGAAACCCTAGAAGACAAGTCTACTTAGTAAAATAAATAATATTAAAATATTACCCTACAGAAAGAGAAGTTGGCCTAGATAGTTGACAAGGAGCACTATAAATAGAGGGTGCTTGAGCTCATTTGTACTCACTTCACTCACTCTCTCAGTCAAGGATAACACAAGTTTGGAGCTCCAGCTGCAAGATAGGAAGGTGGATCTTCTGGGGTGATTCTTGGTCTCTATCTTTAGCGCTATCTGGCCTAAGATATGCACCCTATCTCCTAGTATCTATTGGTGGTATTCTTGGTGATGTTTTGGAGTATATTGGTGGTATTCTTGGTGACGTCTTGGAAGAAGTGCAACTGCAACTGCTGCAGTTGAGTATTGTTCTTGTTTTGTGGTTATGGAGACTCTCTCTCTTATGCGCTACCCTTGGAGAAGGTGAACTCTCCTTGTCTTGTGTTATTGTTGTAGTTTGATGGTGTTTGTTGATTCCATCTCGTGCTACTGCTGCAACGAAGGTTTATCTGTTGGTTCTAGTGTGGCATTCCAAAATCATTCTATCTGTCAAAGGTAACGGTGTTCGGGGATGGATGTGTGCCTATGGTTGGGAGACAATAGTGATATTGTTTATGGTAAAACAAGCACATCAAAAATTTTAACAGGTTATGGGCTCACACTACCTTTAGAACAATATAACCATTGGAAGGCAGAGCGAGAGTTCTTTGTCAAGCTCATTGTAGCACGAGTTGTAGCTGCAACTAGGGTTTCTAATTTTGCAGCTGCAACAAACCCTAATTCAATTCTTTGTGCACCTTAAGTGAAGCGTTGAACCTAATTTTTGGATATTCTAGTGCGCCCTAGCCTAGTGCACCCTTTGGTGTCCTCAACCAACAAAAACTTCAAGTTTGAGTTTTTGGCCAAAGTCAAATTCAAAGGTCGACTTTTGGTCAAAATTGATTTTGTGGTCAAAGTTGAAATTTCAGGGTTTCTAGCTTATTCTAATCATTGAACCTTTTTTATTTAGTTTCTAACTTCTTCTTGTCAAGATGGTGTCTAGTTTCAGATTAGAAGACACATTGAACGATGCTGTAAATTTCAAAGGTATGCACTTGTATATGATTTTAATGTTATATATTCCAACAAAACATGAGTGTATTTTGTAGGGAATGTAAAAATACCTTGTCCAAGCAATAATATTGGATTCAATACATTCAGAGGAACAAGCAGTTGAGGCTCCAGGTTCCAAGTTTGATTGATCAAATTGTTAAGTTTCAATTTGCACATATCAAGTTTGTTAGTTTCTATAGTACAAGCAAACACTATAGTTGTGACAACAATATTTGAAATGTTCTATTACTATTAGGTATTCTTGGTTGCATGTAAGTGCTATTGATATAGATGCCTATTGCACTTGTTTGAAAAATGAACTAACTTCCCCTCTAGGAGATATCTCTTGTTTTGATCCTGAGTAGGTCACCTTGGTAACTCTGTTATGACTACCATCCTTGTTACCATAGATATGTTCTTATGAAAATGCTATTGGAAATACTTTTTCTCTTGTTGTTATTGTTCCGAGTAGGTCATAAGCGATGGATCTGAGAAGGCGCTACAATGACAGTTTCAAACATGGAGCAAATGATTGCATCAAGTGGTAAGGGAGGTGATCTCACCAAGCACCAATTCTAAAAGGAAGCGTGTAAAGTAAAAGGAGTTTTGGACATCGTTCACTCAGATGTGTGTGGACCAATGTAAACCTCCTCACTAAGTGGATAAAGATCTTGAGGTTTGAAAATGGAGGAGAATACACCTCCAAGAAGCTTGTTTCTTTTTGTAAAGAAGTCGGGATTAGGAGGGTGCTAATTGTCCCACATAATCCTCAACAGAATGGTGTGACAAAAAGAAATAACCATTCCATTGAAGAAACTGTTAAGGAAATAATGAATGACCATAATCTATCCATGTTTCTATGGGGAGACACATCTATGAAAATTGTATATATTCATAATAGAAGTCCTCATCATATATTGAAGAACATGACTCTAGAAGAATTTTTCTCCGGAAAGAAGCCAACTTTTGAACACTTAAATATATTTGGTTGTCTTGTCTATATTCATATTCCCAAGGACAAAAGAAATAAGTTGGAACCTTCAGGAAAGAAGGGCATATTCGTTGGATATAGTGAGACATCAAAAGATTACAAAATATATGTCCTAGGTCAACAAAAGGTTGAAGTCAATAGAGATGTGACTTTTGATGAAAATATTGGATTCAAGAAATCTATAGAACATTCCATGGATCCCAACGATGAAGAAGAACATGTTCTCCAGAACATCTCTGTTAAGCCCTAATATTGGCTCATTACCACTTAATTGGGGCATATTAGATTAATAATGTTATTTTATTTATGTCGGCTTTAGGCCATTAGTTGTAATTTAGATTAGTAATGTTATTTTATTTATGTCGACTTTAGGCCATTAAACCTCCTAGTCTCCTATATATACCAAGGAGACATTTTCATTTTGAATCATATTGTACTTGAACATTTAAGTGGGGTAGAAGGAGGTTTCCCCCTCGAAGAGTCTTATTATCTGAAATTATATCTTTTTCAAGGCGTTGAGTACTTTTCCTGAGGTTTTTCTATGCTATATTGATGTTTGGTTCTTAACATATGGTATCAGAGCTCAAGGTCTTGGGGTTTCGCTGCTACATCTGAGACACCATGGAATTTTCACTATAACTTTTTTTATACAACGTTTCAGAAGGAACGACTTGGAGGATATTTAGAAAATGGATCAAGGTACGTTGGGTTCAAAATTCAGCTTCTGAGGCCTTATACTTTCGGAGATACATCTTGTACAAGATAGGGTTTTGGAATCATCCTGAATAGAGCCATTGTGGACTTTTCGCTATAAATTTTTTTATGTAATGTTTCAGACCCTGACCTCCAGAGGCCATTTACAGAAATTAGTAGTGTATCTTTGGTAAAAATTTCAGATTCTGGGTCATATTAAATTTGTAGATACACCCTGTGTAAGATAGGGTATCTGACTAGCCCTATTGACTAGTCTCAAGAAGGTGTTCCAAGTAAAACAATCATAACTTCTTCCTAGAGTATCCAAATTGCATGGGACTGGTTGCATTTGATCGTGGACAGTTTGTAGTATTTTGGGTGCGAGTTTTAGAATTTTATATCAATTATTTTGTGCGGGGCACACTATACAAGTGAGATCTCCTGGAAAGGACAAAATTCGGTAAGTTGTGGGGAAGTTACCGTAAATTCCACTTGGCACATCCAATTTTGATCAGACCTATGGCATTGCAGAGAAAAAATATCATAGAAATACATAAGAGAAAGTTTCATACCCAGAAGGGCCAAAAATTGGGAGATACAATAGAAGCAATATTGTCTAGCAGAACCACCTCAAAATCAAGGTTCAAAAGTGATACTTGGCCAACATGCCACCCAAAAAGGGAACTTCTACACCA
>JASDQU010242756.1:24007-36617 GCA_032191745.1 Picea mariana
CATTTCAGAGTATCTCATTAAATGGAGGAAACTACCGACTGAAGATTCCACTTGGGAAGATGAGTCTTTTATACAGAAGCATCCAGAGTTACTCAAGCGTTGTGGACAACACTTGTCTCAAGGGGAGGGGCATGTTAAGCCCTAATGTTGGCTCATTACCCCTTAATTGGGGCATTATAGATTAGTAATGCTATTTTATTTATGTCGTCTTTAGACCATTAGTTGTAATTTAGATTAGTAATGTTATTTTAATTATGTCGGCTTTAGGCCATTATTGTAATTATACCTCCTAGTCTCCTATATATACCAAGGAGACATTTTCATTTTGAATCATCTTGTACTTGAACATTTTAAGTGGAGTAAAAGGAGGTTTCCCCCTTGAAGAGGCTTATTATCTGAAATTATCTCAGTTTCAAGGCGTTGAGTACTTTTCCTGAGGTTTTTCCATGCTATATTGATGTTTGGTTCTTAACATAAAGTGTATTTCACTTCAAGTATAAAAGTGAATCACTATAAGTAGCTTTAATATTTTATTTTAGAGTTATTTATTTTGCATGAAAATTTTCTTGTCATAAAGTAACTTCATTGTAAAAGTGATCCCCACTTCTCTTTATAAAAGTGGGTCACTTCATAAAGCAACTTACACTATCGCATCGTCATTTGGTTACCGTTTATGCCTTTTTTTAAAAGGGCATAACTCTCACATCCGAAGTCGGTTTTCAGTGCCATTTTTTTTTAAAACGCATAACTTTTCGATCTCTTTTCATCCAAATCATCAATTTTAGTTTTTAAATCCATATTATCTGCATATTTAATATGGCTTCTGCAAGTAATGTCTTTCTTACCAGCACCAACTACTTCCAATGGAAATCTCATATGGAAGATTTATTAAGAAGTAAAGGATTGTACCGGATTACCTTGGGAAATGAAAAAGCACCCACTAATGATGATAGAAAATCCAAATGGGCTAATAGGAGTGATGAATCACGTGGACTAATCGGAATTTCCATCTCTCATGATTTAAGGTTCCACCTTAAAGAAATTGATGACCCCGAATAAGCTTGGGAAACTATTGAATCTGTGTTTGGTAAACTCAATATTATTGTAGAAAAACAGATAGAAAATCAAGTAATGACCTTGATTCCAAGTGATTTTTCTTTCCTTAGAGACTATCTATCTATTTTTAAAACACTCAGAATTTTATGTGAAGAATGTCAGATAAAAATGGAGGAAGAACGTTGCATCTATCTTATTCTTTCTAAGTTAGGTAGTGCATATTTTGTGTTTGTATCTACCTGTTATGCCATGAGAGAGGCTCTAGGGAAAGCTTATCAAAAACCATCTTGATTCATTTTGTGCTTCTTTGATTAGAGAGGAAGATAAGCTTGTACAACTTGGAGTAATCAGCACTACGAGTACCTCCAACAAAGCCTTAGTTGCCCAGCAGAAAGATAAACCCAAGTGTCCCAAGAAGCAACATCCTCACTACA
This sequence comes from Picea mariana, assembly GCA_032191745.1. Classification (NCBI taxonomy): domain Eukaryota; kingdom Viridiplantae; phylum Streptophyta; class Pinopsida; order Pinales; family Pinaceae; genus Picea; species Picea mariana. The sequence goes on from JASDQU010242756.1 coordinate 25,498, forward strand.
ACAACAAGCAACATAAGAGTCCCAACCCTCTCAAATAGCTTCAGCTCCTCATGGTGACAAAGAAGAAAAATATAAAAATAAGAATACTGACAGACATTGCAACTTTTGTGATAAATATGGTCATAATGAGTCCAAATGTTTCAAGAATATGGAAGCTTTAGAAGCACAACATCAGTATTGATTCTATTTCTTCTTCTTCTTCTCATGGACATGCACTTTCTGCTTCTAGTTTATCCTTCAATACAACTTCTACTTCTTCTTCTGATGAGTGGCTTATTGATTCTGGAGCATCTTATCATATGGCTAAGGATAAAGACATATTTTCTGCTCTAAATGAATGTAACACCAAGAAAATATTTGTTGGTGATGATAGATATCGTAGTGTTGTAGGATCTGGAATAGTTCAAGTAGATAATGGTCATTTCAATTATGAATTATGTGTTCCAAGTCTTTCTTCTAACCTTCTATCAATTTATCAAATCACTCATTCAAGTGAAGGTAAAACCATTGAGTTTTCACCTCAGCAAGTTGTAATCAAGGATCTAAAATATCCTAAGCATGTTCTTGCAACTAGAATTGTTGATGATATTACCAGGTTGTACAAGTTTGACAACTTTGGGTCATCATATTTTTCATCAGTTTTTGTTGCTCATAGCGATGAATTGAGCAAACTTTGGCATGAGCGGTTTGGTCATCTAAACTATCGCTCATTGCAGCAACTATGTAATCAACAGATGGTGACTGGTCTTCCTCTTTTTTCATGCAGAGATGGTGTTTGTGTCGGTTGTGTTCTTGGCAAACATCATCGGGACATTTTTGACAAACATGCCTCTTGGCATACCTCAGGCCCTTTGCAGCTTGTTCACAGTGATTTGTGTGGTCCACTCTCTTCTCCTTCTTTTTCTAGGTGCAAGTATTTATTAACTTTCATTGATGATTTTTCCAAACATACTTGGGTTTACTTCTTAAAACTTAAGAGCGATGTTTTTGACAAGTTTTTGGCCTACAATGCCCTTGTAGAAAAACAATCTGGACATCAAATTCAAAAGTTAAGAACAGATAATGGAGGCGAATATGTGAACAATAATTTTACAAGTTATTGCACTACACAGGGCATCCAAATGCAACACATTGTTCCATATACACCACAAAAAAATGGTGTTGCTGAGAGAAAGAACCGCACATTAAAAGAAATGGCTAATTGTATGATCCAATCTAAGGGATTAAGTCTAAAGTATTGGGAGGAAGAAATTGAATCTGCAAATTACATATTCAATCGCACTCCCACAAAGGCTCTTAAAAATATAACACTACAATAAGCTTGGACTAAAATTAAACCAGATGTAAGTCACTTCCGTGTATTTGGTAGTATAGCATGGGCTCGCATTCCTGATGAGAAAAGGAAAGAATTGCAGCCTAAAAGTGAGAAGTGTATATTTGTTGGTTATTCTGAAGATGTAAAAGGTTATAGACTTCTTCAACCACATTGTAATGAAATTATTCTTAGAAGAGATGTTAAATTTGATGAAAATCTCTTGGCCTGCGAGCCTAATTCAGCAGTTGTTCCTTCTTCGGCCTGTGAGCCATCTTTGGAATTTGTGCCTTATTCTATTCCTATTTTGGTTTCTTATTCAGATGGTGACAATGAGGATGAAAATCCACCTACGCGTGCTCGCCTTCCTCCAGATGAGTCCTTTGAACCTGAACCAGCACCAGTTCCACTGCTTCCTAAATGGGTCCATTCAACACGAGAAGCAGTTGGTGGTTTTGTCGGTGATCCTTCAGATCAGCATTGAACACGTTCATAGTTCTAGCCAGCCTCTTCTCTTTTGGCTCAATTTTCAGAGACTCATGATCCAGAGACATTTGTAGAAGCTTTAGGTAATCCAGATTGGGATACAGCAACGAATGAAGAGTATCGTTCTTTAATGGAAAACGATACTTGGGATCTTGTACCTCTTCCAAAAGGAATAAAAATAGCCAAATGTAAGTGGGTCTACAGATCTAAGTATGCATCAAATGGAAGTGTTAAATGACACAAGGCTCGGTTAGTTGCCAAAGGATTTTCCCAAGTTTAAGGAATTGACTATAATGAAACCTTTTCCCGTGTATCCAAAATGAATTCCATCCGCCTTATTCTTGCCCTTGCTGCCTCACATAAATGGGAGGTCCATCAGATGGATGTTAAATCCGCCTTCTTGCATGGATATTTGCAAGAAGAAATCTACATGGAACAACCTCCTGGCTATGTCCAGAATGAATCTAGCCTTGTTTTTCACCTTAAGGAATCTCTTTATGGTCTTAATCAAGCTCCTAGAGCTTGGTATGCCAAAATGGACAACTTTCTTATTGACATTGGATTCTCTAGATGTCATTCTGATCCTAATGTCTATACCAAGAAAGTAGGAAGCAATCTCATAATCCTTGTCCTTTATGTTGATGACCTTATCCTTACTAGTAGTGACTCAAAACTTTTAAACCATGTGAAAACCATCCTTAAGAAGAAATTTTAAATGAAAGACTTAGGCTTTTTGCACTATTTCCTTGGCCTCCAAGTTTTGAAAACCAATGAAGGAATTTTTCTTTCCCAGTCTAAGTATGCTTGTGACATTCTTCGTCACTTTCACATTGATGATTGTAAACCAGCCCCTTCTCCCTTCCATTCTGGAGTCAAGCTTACTGCCACCTGTACTTCTCCTGAAGTTTATGCCACCATGTACCATCAGTTAGTTGGTATCCTCTTATACTTGACTCATACCCGTCCCAATTGTTCCTTTGTTGTTGGTCTTGTTGCCCAGTATATGCAAACAACCCATGAAAGCCATTGGAAAGCAGCTAAAAGGATACTTCTCTATGTCTGTGGTACAGTTCAGTTTGGGATACATTACAGTTCAAGGGGGACTCCTTTATTGGTTGGTTTCACTGATTCAGATTGGGTCGGCAACCCTGATGATCGGAAGTCTACTGCAAGTTATGTTTTCATCCTTGGTTTAGGACCTGTCACTTGGGCATGTAAGAAACAATAAGCTATTTCACTTTCTTCAACAAAAGAAGAGTACCAAACAGCAGTAAATGCAAGTCAGTGGCTTAGACAGATCCTTTCAGAGTTTGGATTCGAGCAGCAGTATCTGACCAGCCTTTGGTGTGAAAATCAGAGTTCCATCAAGCTCGCCAAAGACCCAGTTCAACATCAACGCAGCAAGAACTTTGAGCTACACATGCACTTCATCAGAAATCTCATTCATGATCAAGTTATTGAATTTCTATTTTTCTCTACAGAAGATCAAGTTGCAGACATTTTCACAAAAGCTCTTACAGAAGCGAAGTTTTCCAAACTTTTATCTATGTTAGGAGTTCAGGAAGTTGTCATTAATTGGGGATAGGCTCTAATGCCTCCTTCCTTCTCCTATTGTGTCAACATTGTAAATCCTTCAATCATATCCCAAGTTGTTCTTAAGGGGGGATGTTAGGATATTTAGACACTTAGGAGTTAGTTAAGAACTACTTGGTCTAATGTGTTGTTAGGTAAAAGTGTGTTTCTTAGTGTGTTTATTTAGTATGCATTAGTATGGATTTTTAGTTAAGACATCTGACGGTCACGATATGTTCCCAACATAGAGTGATCTGACAGTTCATAATCTCCTCAATCTTAATGGCCATTGATCTGTGGCTTAGCACCCGATTGGTCCATGATCTCTATTTAAAGAGCATGGAGGGTCATTTTTCGATGATTGGTTGTGAGAAAATCTCTTGTAAAATATCTCTGTAATCTTTTTCTTTGCATTAATAAACTGCTCCAAGTGGTCGCATTGGTTGGGGTCATGGATGTTTCCCCATAGGGGTTTTACCACATGAAAACATTAGTGTGTTGATATTTTCTCTAGTTATGTGAGTGTTTATTGAAGGTGTTCATCCTCTATTGGAATACCTGTGTTGTCGAACAAAATTAAGGGATGTAGTGATAAAGGGACATATAATCTAAAGTGTTAATCCTAATAGTGATCTATTTCCCTAGGTCCCTAGGTAAAACTTCACATTATAGGATCGAATTTTCTCGCAACCCTGATGTATCCATCATTTCCATCTTACTTGGCCTTCTCCACAACTACAGATACCAACAAGAATTACTTCCTAGATAGAGATGTTGAATTCAATAAACCCACCATAAAACTTGAGAAGAGAAAGTTTGTAATGTTTTATAAATTAAAGTTTAAAATATGTAAATGTATCTAATCATATTCTCCTTACAATAAAGAGCTAAAAGAAAATGCCATTTTCAATTCCTATATGTCGACGTTAAAACTATCAAATCCACAATTACCCATGATATCAGAGACTTTGAACATAGTACACAAATTTGGTTTGTTGCATTACTTTTATATAAATTGAATGCAGACTCAAAATTCCCCAGGATCAAAAAAATATCAATAAAATCAATCCAAAATTATGAATGGAGAGATGTTTTATTATAGTTTAAAGGAAACAAAGGTTAAATTTTGAACAAGTTTCCCCTATATAAGACAAGTTAGGAATCCATGTATAACAAAAAACCTAGTGTATAACAAAAATTTTACTAGTTTCCAAACTTGAATACCAACACTTTTTCTAGTATTTTTGTGTTAATTTTGATAGTAACTCTTCTTCTTCTGATCTTTTGATAATGGAATCATTGATTATGTATTTCTTCTCTTTTTAAAACGATTCTTCTAATTACTTGAGTAGTTAGGGATTTATTTTCTTGAAGAGATAACTTAAATTAATGACTTAATTAATTCTCATTAATGTATTTTCATCATTGATATTTTTATCTTTAAATTGGTCATTTTCTGTCTTTAATAAAAGTTTTTTAATAAAATTTTATTTTGAAAACAATTTAATTAATTGCTCTTTTAAAAGGGGGACTGTGTTTTAATTTTATGGACAATATATCCAAATTTTAAGCCATTTAAACCAAGTTAGATGTGATCTTCATCATCTTAGATTTCCAATGAGTCCTCCTGGGTGAAATTTTGATTCCTAGATCTCACGATATGAGCTCGTGAAGTCGAGTTGTCAAGCAGATTTATCAGCAAAGCACAAAAATATGGCTGAATGTTATTTTAATTTTTTAGAAACATATGTAAAATTTAATCCCTCAAGTCCTATTCCATTATATTCCTCATCAAAATACCTATCCAATGACGTAAATTTTGCACAATTCTAACTCTCGAATCTCAAGATATGGCCTTCAGAAGATTAACGTTGAGCAATCGTTGATTGATCTTCTCCGGGCAATCTGGGCCCTTGATTAAATTTTGTTTTTCTTCTTAAGGATTTCAAATTTTTCTCAAAAATTATTATCCCATATGTATGGGAGTATGGGATTATTTATTGTATATAATACTAAGTGTAATGCACACTTAGTAAGAAAGAAAGAGAAGAAGAATATGGAAAACTATAGGTCGACGCCTTAGGAGATATATTAAATAATTAATATTTTGACCAAACTCATCCTCCACCTCGTGCCCAGATAGCATGATGAATCAGCCATTCAAATGTCATCATATGTCTTCGTGTGATAGGCCAATAATCTACTAGCCAATAATAATATGTCATGTGTCGCAAATTGTATGATGCCATGTATCATCTCTCCATAGGTTTCCATGTGTAGAACTCCCATTGGTTGCCATGTGTAACAAATAGTTCTTTTCCATGTGGCATCCTTCCATAGGATGGCATGTGTCACCAATGATAATATTCCATGTGCCATGAGTTAAGTGGTTGACAATTGGTGATATTTCATTGGTTAAGGATTCATGTGAGAAACTTTGGTAAAATGGTCAAGGAAAATAAGAAGTGGCCATGTGGCATCCTTCCATAAAATGGCATGTGTCACCAATGATAATATTCCATGTGTCAATAGTTAAGTGGTTGACAATTGGTGATATTTCATTGGTTAAGGATTCATGTGAGAAACTTTGGTAAAATGGTTAAGGAAAATAAGAAGTGGACGAGAGGTTAAGTGAGAAGGGGGGGGAATTGAGGGTGTTGAAAGTGAGGGAGTGGGGATATGATGAATCAGCCATTCAAATGTCTCCATATGCCTCAAAGTGATAGGCCAATAATCTGCCACATGTAACCAATAATAATATGCCATGTGTCACAAGTTGTATGTTTCCATGTGTCATCTCTCCATAGGTTTCCATGTGTAGCACTCTCATTGGTTTCCATGTGTAACAAATAGTGATTTTCCATGTGGAATCCCTCCATAGGTTGACATGTGTCACCAATGACAATATTCCATGTGTCATGATTTAAGTGGTTGACAAGTGGCAATATTTCATTGGTTAAGGATTCATGTGAGAAACTTATGGTTAAATGGTTAAGGAAAATAATAAGTGGACAATGTTGGACTACGATTGTTGTTAGAAAAAAACCCGCAAGTGTTAGTCTCTGCCACAATCACCGGAGTTAGGATCCACGAGAGAGAGTTAACTCATGTCATGAAACTCGCAGGAAGCATTGAACCCAATGTCCAACAATATCCCCCCAGCGCATGTCGAGAGAGTTTCAAACTTGAGACATGTTTCTCTGATACCATTTGTTGGACTATGATTGTCGTTAGACCAAAACCCATAGGTGTTAGTCTTCACCACAATCATTGTAGTTATGATCCACGAGAGGGAGTTAACCCATGTCGTGAAACTCGTGGGAAGCATTGAACCCAATGTCCAACAGACTAGAGGTTAAGTGAGAGGGTAGGGGGGCGAATTTGAGGGTTTTGAAAGTGAGGGAGTGACGTAGGCTGAGGTAAGGAGGAGGTAAAATGTGGGAAGCAGAGTGTTGGATTGGTGGATTAGGGAGTGAGGGCAGTGAGGCAGTCTATAAGTCGGCCAACCCACTAAATCATAAAATTAAACTAAGTATGGGGTAAGGGGGGTGGGAATGGGAGAGGAGAGAAAATGGAAGTGGGTAAGGAGTGTGGTGGGTTGGGGAGATGAGGGAGGGGAGGGAGGGGAGGGGAGAGGAAGGGGGAGGGATAAGGAGAGAGAAGGTTTTCGGGTTCATGGATCATGGCGGGTGTGGTGGGTGAACCCGCGATGATGTAATAAGAAGAAATAGCATGGGTTATGAACCCGTAACAAGAAAAAAAATCATGGGTTATGAACCCACGACATATTCATGAAAATTCTAAGTGTGGAATGATGTTTCAGAAAACTTAGACATGATTTCAAAAATTGAGTGTGGTTCCAAGAATTTTTAGCTTCGTTCCACATAGAAGAAGTGCTTTTGTTTCTTATACACAAACCTAGATATCTTGAGGATACAAACTCGAATTTCGAATCCAAAAATTGTGTGGCAAAGATGAAACCAAGAGCTACGCAATGAAATTATAATATTTCAAAAAACATATTCTTTTAATATCATTTTTTTATTATTCCAGGAGTGGGAAAATATAGATGACCAATTTTTGGTCAACACCCACATAACCAATGTTTCTACCCAAATATTGTAATTCCATCTAACACTAAATTGCCCCCTTCTAATAATTTTCCTCATGCATCCTCTCCCCAACCTTCCATGGATGCATAGTCTACATCACCTAGTCAATCAAGGTAAGGGGTAAGCAATTCCAATTCACTTTAAGTTGTCTTCATCAGATGTATTAGAGATGACACACTACCACAACTTGAAATACATTTAAATGTACACAATGTTTGCATTTCTCTTATCACTCGCAAAGAATATCATTCATAATTAGTATCCAATGTAATCCCTCCACACTATCCATGTACCAAAATACAATTCACACAAACTAGGCTAAGAAAAAAAGCATTTCAATGTTTGTTGATGAGTGGGTTAATGCATTAAAGTGTTAGTCTATGCATATGTATTTGATTTATATGGTTTTTCTTTACGTCTATGCATATATATTTTCAACATTCATGTTGAATTACACATGTATTTTATTCCATGGATTTTATGTACTTGACTTAGTAGTGTGTCGATGTAGTAGATCTACAATTCATATGGCTTTCAATGGAGATTTTATAGATGATGGTGGTAGACATAGGGAAAGAGAGGAACATGAGAGAATAAAAGGTAAAAATTTGCAATTGATGAAGGAAATAGAAACAATAAGAAACTAATGAGGTGTAATTATATACTTTGTGATTGTTATATAATATTTAAAAATAAGTATTTATTTTATTGAGAGTTGCATTTATAATTCTAATCATTATTAATTGTAGTCTGTTTTATGTTGTAGAAAAGATTGATTAGAAAACTTACAACATTTTTAAAGAGTATAACAAAAAAATAGAGACAATACCTAGATATGAATTACTTGTATCAATCAAAAGAAAATTTCATGGCTCTTAGGCATAGTAGATCTAAGCATGTTATCGATGGTACAATGTATCCTACATTTTTTAGAGAAATTTAGAGTGTAATTAATTCCAATATACTATGTTTTGCTTGGCACTTGGTTGTTCTATGATGTGCATATTAATGTTTGAGAACATAGAACAAAGATGAAGATTTGTCTCATCAACAGAAAATAGCTAAAATGCATTCAATTATGACAATATATAAGTTACTAATAAAGGAAAGGTTTTAAAATTGGTAGTTGTACAATTGTCTACAATGAAATTTTTGACATAGTACGAGTGGTTAAAAGATTACCACTAAAAGTGGGTAGCAATAGGTAATGCTAGTAACCATAGAGCATTACAATATATATATATATATATATATATATATATAGAGAGAGAGAGAGAGAGAGAGAGAGAGAGAGAGAGAGAGAGAGACTAGGTTCCCAAATTTACAATTTAGTGATAAATGGGCCCTTCATAGATTCTTTAAAACTATCAGGAGCAGGAGATACTATATCATTTGAAATATGTTTGAATTGGTCTTATATGTACACAGTCATGTTTCTAGTCCTCCACCTTTTATATGTTATTATGTGTCGTCATTGAATATTATGGGAAACTTTATTTTCTATGGTTATGAACAAATTTAGTAAGAACGTCACAACACTTGCTAAGAAAGGAAAATACTATAAAAAACACCATCTAATATTGACAAATCTATATTTGAAAAAAACCTAAATGATTTCAAAGAGGGCCAAATAATCACTTAAGAGAAGAGAGCACGAAGAATTAACCTTGAGACACAACAACAAATTTCCATAGAGGTAATAAATAATATATGCTTGTAGTAATTTATTTTGATATGCTTGCAATTATTTATTTTAATATATTTTAAACTTGTTATCTTTCTCTAATGTAATATCGTAGTACCATTGAAATAATTTTGTGGCTATTTATTGAACATTAATAGTTACACATTCTTTGAGTCAAGTAGGGAGGTCCATGATTAAAAGGCCCTTTGTAAATTTATCAATATAATCTCATTTACTATGTTAATATACTATCTTAATATATGTTATTATTAAATATGGTTTTCTTTTATTGCATATAGTTACACGACTATAGTCATGATCCCACTAAGGAAGAACTAAAGCATGCCCTTAAGAATAGTTACAAAAGAATGGTGGAAGATATGCACTTGATTATGTATTTATTTTTTTAGCTTATGTATAGTTGAAATTATTCATTCATTAATTGAAATATATTATATTCTTCTCAACCGATGATTAAAAAGGTGACTCGGATGAATCATAGGGTATTGACATATGTTTAAATCATATGATTTATATTACATCTTTAAATTTTAGCAATTTTTTTATTTTTTTTAATTCATTTTCTACAAAATGAAGATGAGGATGGTTGAGAAGATGTTGAGGGAATTGACAATAGTTCAATCAAATTCTGATGTCAAATTCATCATTTCATTATATGTGTACATATTTGTTCATGGGAATTTTTAAACAAAGTTGTCATTTCCCTTGTGTGGCAGTGTACCACTTGTTTACAAGCAAAAATAATTACATAGTTATTTTACAATTTTATTTAACATCTCATCATCATGTTTATATATACAAATTTTTTTGCTTCCATGGTGTGAAATTAATTGAATGTTAGTGCAATAAAATTTAATAATTTTATTTATTGATAAATAATTTTTTTCTCTATTCATGGTGTGAAATTGAATGGATGTAAGTGGGGTAGTGCATTTATATATACATGGTTTTGCTTTCATGATTAATACGTTGTGAAATAGAATTACACTAGTCATCAATCTAATCATTATTTAAATATTATAAAAGTAGTAATTAGAAGAAAATAATAATAATTAAATTAATGACAATAATTAAATAATCAATAATGAACAAATTAATAAATATAATCAAATAACTAATAATAATTAAATCAACATCAACATCAAAATAACAAAATTTTTAATAATACAATTTCAAAGCTAAAACAATGTAATTGTGGTGTTGAAACGATGTAGTTGTGATGTTAATACAATGCAAAACAATTTAAATGTGACACAATAATGAAAATAAATAGATAACTACATCACAAAAATGATGATAACACAATGCATAAATGAAGTAATACTATGCTCAAAAGATGCAAACACGATGCAAAAAGATATGTGTTGTGACTTTAGTATGATGCTAATAGACTAAACTATGTCACAAGAACAATGATAACATGACTCATAATGATGCTAATGTAGAATGACTCCAAAGCGATGCAAAAAACATGGTTTTGATGCAAATAAGACGTAAACATGACTACGTAAAGTTGTTTTTTTTAAATGTCTATGCAACTAAGATGTAAATTAGACCTAGACTACTCCCTATGTTGTAAAATCGATGCAAATGGAAATGTCCATGTGTGAATCATGTTTTGTGTCATACAAACTTGATTTTTTTAAAGAAAAATTTGCACTATGATGCGACAATAAATGTTATGCTACAACCATGTATTTTAGTAATGCTTCAAGAATAGTAAGGAAGGAATTGTTAGTGAAATTCCCAGCAACCAATTGCCTAACATTTTTTCCATGAAATGATCCTTGGGGAAACTCTCCAAGCACTTCCTCACATTATATGAATGGTGCATGACGTTAATATTGTCAAAGTACAATTGGTATTCCTATCCCAAATGGACTCTATTGGTCTACCCATGACATCTCAACGATCTTCGCCTTGAAACTAGTTG
>JASDQU010242756.1:43051-53870 GCA_032191745.1 Picea mariana
ATGTATGTATGTATGTATGTATGTATGTATGTATGAGAATGTTTCCTGGTAGTAGAGTTCCCCAACAATGGGTTTGATGGTCAAGGATGTTACAATATGGTATAAGAGCCACAGTTTCAACCCTGAGCCTGGATGGGTCGGATAAGTGGTCTTTAGACCTAAGGTTTTGAATGGAAATGGTGTTCATAGGAACCACTTTCGAACATGAGAATGTTTTCTGAGTGTCAAGGGGTTACCTGGCCATGTTATGAAGCTGAGGAGGAGTAGTGGTAGAATAAAACCATAGATGGAATGGTATTTGAGCACAGAGAGAGAGAGCTCAACACTTGGGGTGTTGGAGCCATAGGATCTGTTCAGAAGGAGAGGAAAAACCTTTACGATCATCAGATTTGGAGAAGGTACAGGATGGTTAATCTGGAATCCTTTCAAAGTTCAGAAATCGAGAGAAGTGGGGTGCACTGAGGCACAAAATTTCTAAGTCCAAACCTCTGAGCTCCTAGAAGAGATCTACACCATAGATCTGAGGGGAGAGGTTGACCATTAGATCTTGAGAAGTCGGGCATGGGTTAGTCACGTGAACCCTTTGGAATTCGAAAAATTGAAATATTGGAAGTGAAGAGAGCTAAACACCTATGAAGCAAGGAATCACGAAGTGGATGTCAAACATTGGTTGCAGGAGAGATAAGGACCATCAATTATCTAGGGAGAGTCCATAATTTCATATTCCAGATGTTGGGAGAAGGGGAGTTTGTTGATGCACAAAATTTTGAAGGCTGAAGTTTCGAAGTGAAAGCGTAGACGTGGTGGGGCCGAATGACATCGCCTGGGGTGACATGGACCTTCCTGAGTGTACCACATGCCATCACCTTAGTTGGTGATAGTTGTATTGTGTGGGCCTAGGTTAAAAAGTCTGAAATTTCAGAAGTCAAAGGATGGGAACGAAGCAAGTGTGAGAACTTCCGAAGTCTCGAAGCTTCGAACTTTTGAAGTCCCGAAGCTCTGAACTTCCAAAGTCCTGAATCTTCAAACTTTTGAAGTCTCGAAACTCAGAAGACATAAGTTCCATAGTGAATTTCAGACGTCGGATGCTGAGTTGACGTGGACGGTTGATCCTCCCTGTTGCGTGACTTTGGTAACTCATAACTCCGAGTGATTGTTGTGTTATTCTTTGAATCCTTCTGAAGTCGAAGGCCCAAGTAAGAACCTTTTGATATAGCACTTGGTCATGACCCATGGTCATGTGGGTTGGGGGACTTAGAGAAAGGAGCTAGTGCCCAAAACATTCGCAGAGAAGAGCCCCAAAAGCAAGTGAAATATGAACATTTTCTGTAATCGGATTGGTTTATGAATGCCATGAAAATTGTTAAGGAATGAAGGTCTGAAAAATTCCAGTTGACTGCACATTCGGTTTGCAGATTTCAATGAGTGCCAAAACCAATTAGATTTTCCATTGAGTGCAAAAGAAATGGAAGAGGTAGGGACTTCTTCCAGTTTCGAGGATGAAGCAAAAGGAATGGATGTCCATTTGGGAGTTGAAGGATCGAACTCCAATTCACATGGAGAAGAAATATATGAGGAAGGGAATATGATGAAAATCATTGAATGATTGCAGAAAGATGCCCAGAATCATCGAGCAGATAACAAAATTCTCATGAAAGATACAAAACAATAGGGTGAATTCAAACTAAAGTTGATGCAAAGTCTGGAAAGAATCGAAAAGAATTTGGATAAGGAGAGTGACTTAAGAAAAACAGGGAGTCGCAAGACCCTTGAGAAGGGAAGAATATCAAGGAGTGTTGGTAAACACCATCATCACTCCCAAGGTTGCTCCAACAGGAGGGAAAACGGTAGTTCAAGACCATATCCTACCAAAAATCACAAGAGATATAGAGTGGATGAACTAAAGGGAGAAATGAATGAGATTAAGCCTCCTATGTTTGATGGAGAACATAAGAAGGAGGAAGATGATGAAACATGGTTGTTTGGCTTGAGGAAATATTTCCAACTACAAAATTATTCCTCTCATGCAGAAGGAAGAATTGCAATGTATTGACTGAAAGGAAAGGCATCCATGTGGTGGGATCAGCTTGTGAAGGTGCAACACATTAGAGAGAAATATATCACTTGGAAATAATCCAAGAGGTATTTCGAGAAGAAATACTTCACTAAAAGATACTACGACAGAAATATGAAAGATTTCTTTGAACTCAAACTGGGTAGCATGACCATTGATGAATACGAACAAATATTTTTGGAATTGCTTAAGTATGTTCCGTTCATTAAAGATGAGACTACCAAGATTCAAAGGTATCTGAGTGGACTACCACCTTCCATTAGTGACAAAATCTAGTACGATGACCCTAAGACCAGGGAAGAAACTATAAGAGCAGAAAAATCCTTATATGAGCAGCAAAGAGAAAATCCTACTTTTTGGAAGGCTTTGGATGAGAAGAAGAAATTCCAGATGGATCAAAGGAAGAAGGGGACTAAGCCACCCTTTTTCAGAAACAGTCCTAAGAAAACCATCGTTTAGAGAGCCGAGAATGGATAACATATGGGAAAAAAGGCCAAGGTAGACGCCCATTCAGTGTTGGGGCTGTGTTTGAAGCCCTACATATTTTCACCTTTTAAAGCATCAAATAATAAATTATGTAGCTTCCTACCCATGGTCATATGGTAATTTCTTTTCATAAGTAATTTTTGAAACTGTGAATATGATGTTTCAGTTATTCCTAGTGTTTTCCTTTCTTCGTTTTCATGCTTTGTTCATGACTGAAAGAATGAATGAAGCATTAAAACTTATGATTGTATTACCATTTTCTCTAAGGTTTATGAAAGGTAGATGTCTCTACAGTTTTTTTTAATAAAGGTTTTTTTTTTATGTGAAGCTCATCTTGTTTATTGCTTTAAACTGGCTCATCGATTGTGAAGTGTGCTTTGAATTGTTTTTTGAAACACCAAGGATACATTGAAATTAAACTATTCTATATATATTTGTGGCTCTTGGTAAGACTTATTCTTGTCACTACACTTTGGTTCAAAAAAATTTCCCTCTCCTAAACTTTAGAAACCAACCCCACGTTGTTGCGCAATGATAAATTTTGAGTGAACCTAGTCATGGCCTGTACCCTGTGGGAGGTGGCAATCCGACAACGATAAGCCCATCATTTTGAGCTAAGTCTCAGGTTTCATATGTACTCTTGGCACTCATTTCACAAAACACCTTTCATTTTGTATTGCAGAACTCATTTTCATACGTGTTAGGGTATTGACGAGTTTTGGGTCTGAGATTTCGCTCTGGTCTTCTCTGTTCCAGAAACCTTTTATACTCATTTTGTTTTATGTCTACCTCCCAAACCCTCATGGCTCCAGTCGTAAGGATTGATCCCAAGGGCTCTCAAACCCTTCTCTTGTGTGATGATGCAAGGGAAGACCTTAAAGGTCAAGGATGGCTCAGATTTCTCGAGAAATTTCAGGGTTTTAATTTGCAAACTACCCAAGAATTTGCCATATCTTTTGATGGTTGTCGATCTAAGGTAGGAGACATTTAGATCGAGGTCACTGAGGATGTTTTAGGCTAGGAGACGGGTCTTCCACTGAGCAGGAAGAAATGGTTTAAAAATGCCAAGGTAGAGGAGGTACCATGGAGCCTGTTCTTCACCTCTAGGAAGATCATATGATGTGATAAAGGTATGCCTGTATCCTTGTTGAAAACTTGGTGGCATGGTTTATTAGCAATCTTGAGACAATTCCTCACATGTGAGGGTTTCTTTGGCCTTGTTTTTCTGTATTACATACGTTTGTTGATGAACTTCATCGGTTTTCAGATGAATATGCCCTTTTATTTATTAATAAGTCTGTATAAGATGGCCAAAAGGTATAAGAGACACTGTTTAAACTCCAATATGTTTCATCACGGGTTGATAAAAATGTTGTTGTTTCATCAACTAAAATTGCAAAATGATAATTGGGACGCCTTCCTAATCCAAAATGGTATCATTACACCCAGTACCGTAGAGGTTGATAAACCCATGATGGAAGAAACCATAGTCCCTGCCACTAACAGAGCAATTCCTTCATCTAAAGAAGCATGTGATATGACCATCCTCAATGAGCCTATGCCCGAGCAAATAGATGCTGAGCCAGGAGCCTTTGAATTGCATGTCCATGAACAACATGTCTATCCTAACACCTCTGCTAAGAATGAAATCAGGCCTTCATACAAACCGTCTAAGGGCGGCATGGATATAGGGTTTAAAAATAAAAGGGTAGGTAGGTTAATCTCAAGAATCCTACGAAATAAATCGAACTCTCATGTGAGCTCGATCAAAATGATCGAGGTCCATGAGAGCTCTGATTTTGAGATTGAGAGATTCTTGGCCGAAGAAGACCCTCCTTGCCCCAAACCAGATCTCGGATAGGCTTATAATTTCGTAGATAATTTGCCACCCTGCCTGAAGCACAGTCAAGGATTTCTAGGTATCAGGATTGATAAGAAACCCATAGGTAGCAGTGAAGACGTTCTAACACATGGCCGTGGACATTCTCAAACAGCTATGATAGATTCACGGTGTGAAGTTTGTCTATTTTGGATCGATAAATATTACACAGACATACCTACTCTACAATCGCAAATCAAAACCCTCACTGTTCAGATCGACTTGCTAAAGGATGAAAATCATAGGCTAAAGTCCACTGTTCAAAAGCAAGGCAAGCGTTTGAAAACGAATGGGAACATTATAGTAAAGAATGTTGAGAGTGTTATAGCAGTAGTTAATTATGAGATCCTGTGAATCAAATTTAGCATGCAATTAAGAGATAAAGATTTGATTGATTTCCTTAGTTTTATTTTATTCATTTTTTTTTAATTATATAGATTTAATTTGATTTTTGTTGTTAATATAGAAATAGCTACAGAATCAATTGATTCTGTCGCCAATTTATCTTCATTCGAATTTGTGGAAATTATTGGTTATAACAATATCTAAACTCTTTTATTTTCATTTTTGTTTTCAGGATATCAATTAATTGGTGGTGATCTCATGTTATGGACTATTTCTGAGCTCATTTGGCACATGTTTTGTAAATAGAAATAAGTTTGTTTTAGTTTTGAGAGATACAGTGTGATATGGAGTGGTTATCACCCTCTATTTTGTAACAAGAAAATCATTTTGGAGAGTTAATCTTATCCCACAAGATAAGATATTTATCTTTTCTAAACTCTTTAAATAATTGTAATTTTTGTAATCAAGGCATCCTTGCCTGGGGAAGAAGATGGACTTTTGATCAAAATACTTTAATGGAACAACAACACTCATTTAAGCTTTAGCTTCTTGTGGGTGGTGTCTTCATTAAGTTTATGTTCATCTTGATATAATAATAAGTTTTTGATAGATTTAGTCTTCATCAGTTATTATGTTATTAGGATAATTCCTTTATGAATGTTGTCCATAAAATGCTTCAGATATAAATTTTGTGATCATCTATTTAGCTTCAATTACAAGGTTTCTCCTTTAATTTTTGTTGATAGATTAAATGGAAGGATGTTCACCAACAGATTTTTCTTAATGCAATTTCTTGCAATTATAAGATCACAATAATTATTGATATCATTCTATTTTCTATTTAAATTTAATTTCCAACATAATCGTTCTGCATTTATTTAGAACAGACTTAAGGTTTAGTGCAGGTTTCCCTCCTAGGCAAGTTGGTTAGATGTTTTCAGATCGCACAGATATTTGGATGCATATCATTAGCTCGATAACAGGTTAGCTCGATTTCATTTTTCTGCTATTTGTTTATCTCTGAAATTTGAACGTAAAGTTTGTCTTTTGACTATCTGTACGTTTTCATTTCATAACATTTTCTTCATTAGTTTAAGACTTATAAAAGGAAAACCAAAAAATATTTCTATGTGCTTTCTTTATCTGCTTCTTCGAAAGCAATCATTTTCACATCGATTTTCATAAGTTTCGATTAAAACTTGTAGCCTGTAAATAATGTATATAAATGACAGTTATCTATCTTTAGCTTAAATACACCTATTACAATCACATTATATACATATGTACATATATGTAATATTTAGTAATTAGTTACCTATTTATTTTCTTTTATTTTTGTTTCTTTTAGGATTCTTAGATTGGTCAATGGAGCCATTAAACCTGTCAGGATGAGTTATACCAAACGACTTGGGTTACTTAGACAACCCCAGACCAGACTCGTTCTTCCAATTGATGGGCAGTCTTTTTCGCTCGTCAACAAGTTCTCAGGGGAACCACAAGTACAAAGATTGTCCCCATAAAAATAGCAAAGTGAGAGCTGTCCATAATGTTCAACAAGCTGAAATAGTGGAGGACATGGGTAGTAGAATGCCAAGGATCTACGTAGCCTTGGACAGCAAGCAAGCAGAATATCAGTCGCATGTGATTGAAGTGGAAGGTATGATCAACAACCATGCCTTTGCTATTTTAATTGATTTAGGGGCTAGCCATAGTTATATAGATCCTAGAGTGGTGGAAAGTTTGCATTTGTCAAGAAGAAAACATGAAAATTCTTGGTTAGTGCAGCTAGATACACAAACAAAGAGAAAATTCATTGAGTTAGTTAACTCCTGTCCAGTGGGCATGAATGGACTGAGCACAAAGGCTGAATTGGACATTCTACCTTTAGGTTCTTATGATTGTCTAATTGGGATGGATTGGTTGGACCAACACTATGCCATCTTGGAATGTCGTAACAAGGCATTCACTTGCCTCAATGATGAAGGAAATTGAAAAATAGTCCAAGGAATTCATAGAGATGTTTCTATCAGAGAAATCTCAGCAATACAACTGAAGAAGTGCTACAGAAAAAGATGTCATTTATTTGCAGTCCATGTGGAGGAAGCATCTAAGGATGTGGTCTCAAATATTGGAGATCATGCGATACTAAAGGAGTTTGAAGACGTATTTCAAGAAGTACCTAGACTACCTCCGAAGAGATATATTGACTTCTCTATAAACTTGATCCCTGGAGTAGCTCCAGTGTCAAAAGCCCCTTACATAATGAGTACACCAGAGCTGAAAGAGTTGTAACTGCAGCTTGAATAACTTATAAAGAAGGGGTATATATGCCCAAGTGTGTCACCTTGGGGTGCCCCAGTCCTATTCATGAATAAGAAGGATGGGACGTTGAGATTGTGTATCGATTTTAGAGAATTGAATAAAGTAACTGTAAAGAACAAATATCCTCTGTCGAGGATTGATGACCTCTTTGATTAGTTAAAGGATGCGAAGATATTTTCGAAGATAGATATCAGGGAAAGATATCACCAGGTAAGGATAAAGGATGAATACATCAACAAGACCACCTTTAGAACAAGGTATGTTCATTACGAGTTCACAATGGTGTTGTTTGGGCTGTCGAACACACCTGTTGTTTTTATGTGCCTGATGAATGGTGTATTCATGGACTCTCTAGATGAGTTTGTCATAGTCTTACTGGATGAATTTCTAGTGTATTCCAAGTTAGAGGAAGAAAATGAACAACATCTGAGGATGTTGTTGCAGGTGCTAAGAGAGCACCAACTATATGCCAAGTTGAGAAAGTGCTCATTTTATTAGGAGCAAATCCATTACTTGGGGCATATTATTTTGAAGGATGGGATAGTTGTAGATACTGAGAATATTGAGGCCATCAGAGAATGGTCAATGCCAAAGAACATGATGGAATTCATATCCTTTATGGGTATAGCTGGTTAATATAGAAGGTTTATCGTAGGTTCTCGAGGATATCTCACCCTATCACTTCCTTGCAAAGAAAGGAGAAGAAGTTTCGGTGGACAGAGGATTGTGAGAGAAGCTTCCATCAATTGAAGCAACTGTTAACTATGCTCCAATCCTAAGGATTGCAGACCCAGATGAATATTTTGTGGTATGCATAGATGCATGCAAAGAAGGACTAGGAGGAGTCCTTAGTCAGAATGGATTCGTAATTTTTTATGAATCCATGAATTTTAAAGAGCACGAAAGGAACTATGGAACTCATGATTTGGAGTTGGCATCCATAGTACACGCTCTAAAGAAATAGAGGCATTACCTCATGGTAAGAAGGTTTGAACTGACAAGCTCTTGCTCTAACCAGTCACAATATCATACTGGAAGAGGACTCCCAAATAGTCATTCAGCTCATCACAAAAATCCTGCATGGGGGACACCCACATAAAATCTCTCCCAGCTGGCGTTTAGTAGGATTGTTAGAAGACTTCCAAATCCTACTCAGGCGAAACATCAATATTATTCCCTCACATATTAAAAGAAAGGCAAACACAGTAGCCGATCTCCTCACCAATGAAGGCATTTACAGGGAAAGGGAGCACATTACCTGGGACACCAGCAGCTCAGAGCCCTCATATCTCTACCATCATTGTAAGCTACTAGCCAGAAAAGACTTCCCTACCTCGGATGGGGTGACAGGTGTCCAGGACGGTGAGGCAAGGTGGCAAGGGGAGGTGGCAAGGGGAGGCGGGGGGCATTTATTAACCGTCCTCCCCACACACTCTGCGATTCATAGTGCCCTTCAACTCCCTCCATCTCCGTAGCATGAAGCTTTTCAGCATGAGCGCCATCGGTCTGAACAGCCAGAGCATTAAGCTCGTGGCATTAATGGCGTTTATTGAGGTTTATTGGTCCATCAACCTTCTCGAGGGATCCATTCTGCTTGATCAACTCTCTTTGCAGCGAGGCGACTTGGCTCTCCTCTCCATTCTAGCCATGCCGCGTTTGAGGGGGAAACCACGCCGAGGGGCCGGCTGGTATGTCGCCGCCTCGAGAAGGAAAAGACACAGGGAATTCCAGAGTGCAGTGACTCTAGTTAGAAGGCATCGACGACAGGAAATTTGGGAAGCTTCACCTCCTGGCACAATCGTAGAAGAGGAATCGAGCATTCATCCCCCACCGGATTTCTTGCACCAGAATTTGGTCACCTTCCTGGATGATTGGGACCCCTACGCCCGTGTCTTTCGCTCTCGCATCACTCTGTCAGACAGAACCTCTTCCGACTCTTGTGATAAAGCTTCTTTGGACCTCGGCCCAGGACACTGCATCATCGAAGACGAGCAGGTGATGGAAGCTGACACAATCCAGGATGCAGACTGTCAAGGAAATGATACCGCGCAGACGAGGCTGCCCTCGCCACCTCCTTTTCTCCCGGAGCACTTGCAGCTTATTTTTGAACTCTGAAGCCTAGCCGAAGACCAAATCTTTCGCGCGGTTTGCACAAGCCAGCGACTGAACATGTTATATGCAGCTTAATCTAACGCCTCGCCCAAGCAACTATGTCATACATGTGCACAACCTTTCGTCATTCCAGCTCGAGCAGCAGAAGCACGGGACGACAAGGTGAGCCCCGGATAAAAGGTTTCAGAGTTTCTATGTTTTTCTTTATGATTGTTGTTGTACTTTCTCAGGACAGTAGTCCTCTCGCTGTTAGCAGGAATAGCCTTAGAAACTCCATTATCAAACTGCTGTTAGTTAAGACTATACCCCCTGGTTTCCTATGGGCAGGGTGGCTCTATGTTTTACAGAATTTTTGGATCTGTTACAGTATGATAGCCAGGTGTCCTGGTTTCCTTCACAGGCAGGACATCTAGCTCTTATTTGGCATGGATGCTCCTTTTTCTATGAAGCTTTAATAGGAAGGTCCCACTTTTACTTAAAAAAAAAAAAGAAGGTTTGAACTGAGGATAGACAATAATGGTCTAAAGTATTTGTTTGATCGGCCAACCTTGAATGCTAGGCAGAGTAGGTGTTATAACCCTAAATTGCACCACACATGGAGACCTGGAATCAAGCCATCTTACTTACTATTTTTTCTAAGACAATACATAACAACTCTTCTTAAAAACACAATATTTGAATATGTACGTGCCCTGCACCACTACTTCCCGCATATGTATGTTAGCTACACCACTACTTCTCATTGCAGTCCACTCGATTTTCGACTGTACCTACCTATTAGTTGTTCATGAGCTGACAACCTAGTTTCCTTGATTTTAGGGACTTACACAGGTGATTGTGGGGGTATACTGTAGTACCTAGGGTATACATTGGGCCATGCTTTGCAGAGTATACCCGGAGGGTGCTTCCGTTTTCGAGTTGAAATTGCACTAGTAAGTTTCTCTAGTGTTAGTTGTTGTAACTGTTCTACCAACTAGTAATAATGGTTTGCTTGCTACATCTCATAAGAAATTTTTCTAGTGCGTGTTTGGTCTTCAACATTAGAATAGCCTTAGTGAGTCATTATATTCTCACACAGTGGAAGATCAAGAGATCCGCCGGTCACGAAGGATTTTGGGCCTGTCGCCAGTTAACTTGGAGCTAGCTTCGCCACCACGGAGGTAAATACTTGATACATCTCGCCCCTCCAAGGGTAATGTATCATGAGCGTCAGATAATCCTACAAGAAACGATGGAAGAAAATGTTGCTACTTCGTCAGGGAGTCCTCATACTCCCTCTACGGCTGCCACAACTACAGGCGTTCCACCTCCTAACTCACCTTCGCAGGTCCAGGCCATTATGGTAGTGATTGCCTCTACCTTGGGTGGTGGTATGATTCTATCCATGGCTTTTAAGAACCAAACATCAATATAGCATAGAAAAACCTCAGGAAAAGTACTCAACGCCTTGGAAAAGAGATAATTTCAGATAATAAGCCTCGTCGTGGGGGCAACCTCCTTTTACCCCACTTAAATGTTCAAGTACCAGATGATTCAAAATGAAAATGTCTCCTTGGTATATATAGGAGACTAGAAGGTATAATTACAACTAATGGCCTAAA
>JASDQU010242756.1:54774-66416 GCA_032191745.1 Picea mariana
TACACCATAGATCTGAGGGGAGAGGTTGACCGTTAGATCTTGAGAAGTCGGGCACGGGTTAGTCGCGTGAACCCTTTGGAATTCGCAAAATCAAAATATTGGAAGTGAAGAGAGGTAAACACCTATGAAGCAAGGAATCACGAAGTGGATGTCAAACGTTGGTTGCAGGAGAGATAAGGACCATCGATTATCCAGGGAGAGTCCGTAATTTCATATTTCGGATGTTGGGAGAAGGGGAGTTTGTTGATGCACAAACTTTTGAAGGATGAAGTTTTGAGGTGAAAGCATAGACGTGGTGGGGCCGGATGACATCGCCTGGGGTGACATGGACCTTCCTGAGCGTACCACGTGCCATCACCTTAGTTGGTGATAGTTGTACTGTGTGGGCCCAGGGTAAAAAGTCTGAAATTTCGGAAGTCAAAGGATGGGAAGGAAGCAAGTGTGAGAACTTCCGAAGTCTCGAAGCTCCGAACTTTTGAAGTCCCGAAGCTCTAAACTTCCAAAGTCCTGAATCTTCGAACTTTCGAAGTCTCAAAACTCAGAAGACATAAGTTCCATAGTGAATTTCAGACGTCAAATGATGAGTTGACGTGGACGGTTGATCCTCCCTATTGCGTGAGTTTGGTAACTCATAACTCTGAGTGATTGTTGTGTTATTCTTTGAATCCTTCTGAAGTCGAAGGCTCGAGTAAGAACTTTTTGATATAGCTGATCTAAAAATAGAAGGCTGACTTGTTATGCTATGCAAGCACCCTCTACTTCAAAAAAAATAAACCTTACAGGACCTTGCTTCATGTGTTAGAATATGCAAGATTGTTTATGTGTTAAGTTGAATCTTCTTCTTGTCAAGGTTCATGTGTGAGGAAATGTTCTTTTAAAATATTAATTATGTGCTATAAACAAATACATAGCAATGTAAAGTGCAGCAAATAACACAGCAAACTCACAACAATACCAAGATGATAAAGGAGTTCACCCCTCTCTGGGCTACATCTCCTTGAGCCTCCTTCAATGGACTTGGCTCTTTGGGATTAGTTTTCAAATGTTCTTTTACAATCTGCAGCTCAACTCCAATGGATTTACAGACTATACCATTGGGTTCAGAATACATAAAAACCCCAAAAATGACTATTAGAACTCTGAAAATGGATCTTGTCTCATCCAATCATGACCTCTTCTACATGTGGCCTCCAAGCTTCCCTGAGCTTCAATGTGGCAAAAACACCTGTAAAAGTCATCCAATGGATCTGAAACCTATCCCAATGTGTTCAGAGCATAATAATTAGTTGACTATTCAGTCTCAGAAAATGGATATGTGCTCATTTGAGCAATGCCTCAAACAATGAGGGCTTCAAGCTTCCTGGAGCTTCCTCAAACTTCAATGGTTAAAAACCTACAAAAGAAGTCTTCAAATTCCTATGAAAATAGTGCCAATGGACTCAGAACATCCAAAAACCCCTAGCTGGGCTTTTTCGGCGCCTCATTTGGCCAAAAACTCCAAAAGTTAGGCCTCCTGCCATTTTTCTGCTTCAAGCTCTGTAAATCGTTCACCATTTCGCACCTGTGTGTGAATGAACCTAGCTTCTGGCATTTCTCGTGCCTAAACTTAGCACTCATGTGCATCTCCACAAAACATGCCAAATTTTCACACCGTTAGCGAAATTAAAGCCCCCGAGGTCGGAGGTGTTGGGCGCATGGGGCCATGTGGCCACATTCCCCGCGTACCAAAAGGAGCTCGCTTCCACGCGTGTATAATAGTTTGACAAGTGTCGGGTGACCGTTTGAAACCCAAATGAAAAAACCAAACATGCACCCTTTTAAATGTGGTCATATAATGCCAAAAAAAACCACGGGCTAACAATTATAAAGCCCCCCACGCGCGCCATTGAACAAAGGAATGGTCACATGTTGACACATAAAACCGTGGGTCAACAATTGGAATGCACTCCTGTGCAAATGGAATATGTATATATACACAGTCACATGCCAATGGTTCAAACGACCACGAGCCATTCATTCAACCCCGCGCTGTATACACCAAACCGCACCAAAATAATATATGGTCAATTGTTAAACGATACAACCACGGTGTAAATAATTGTAACCGCGCTCCATTTGATAACGGGAATGGACATATGGTAATGCCATTGTGACTGTGGGCTGCAAATGAATTACACTCCAGCGCGCGCCATTTCACAATGGTGTTGGTCACATTAAAACATATAAAACCAAGGGTTTAAACCACAATTTAAAAACGCGCGCGACATAAATATATGGTCATGTAATACGTTATACTACCATGGCTCCATTTGCAATACCGGCATGGTCACATGTTGCAACCACCGAAACCGCGGGCTGGGGCTAAGCCCCAGCCTGACCCCTGCGCCAAAATGAAATTGTTTCAACTTATATAATTTTAAACATACATGCATAATAAGAAACCTTATGTGGCGCGTTGGCAAAGGCAGAGTGTTAAGGCTTTGTACAGTGGGAAGAGGTCCGGGCGTCGAACCCCACGGACCCATAAAATTTTACCAAACCAATCAAATGACCAATAGCTAATAAACGGGTGCCACGTGGTAGCCCATGATTGGGCCATGTGGCACCCTATCATTCGCCCAAAAAGATGTCACGTGTCGCAATATTACTCGCCCGCAATCAACCAATCATCGATTGCCACATCACCTGCCACGTCGACTACCATGTCGACTGTACGTTCACCACGTTAGCTGTACGGCCTCTATCCAGTCAGCCTGTACGGACTGCCTAGTCAGCGTCAAATTTTTGCCTTTTTTCCTTGGCGAACAAATCGCGATAACTTCTCCATACGGACTCCATTTGTGAAAGTAAATATACCGCCGGAATCAGGAAGACGAGACGGACACAATGGCACCATTTTTGTTGCATTCCAAGCACTTTGAAATTTGAGCAAATTTTTGACCTCTAGTCTAGATTTTGATCAATAGCGCTTGGTCATGACCCATGGTCATGTGGGTTGGGGGACTTAGAGAAAGGAGCTAGTGCCCAAAACATTTGCAGAGAAGAGCCCCAAAAGTAAGTGAAATCTGAACATTTTCTGTAATCGGATTGGTTTATGAATGCCATGAAAATTGTTAAGGAATGAAGGTCTGAAAAATTCTAGTTGACTGCATGTTCGGTTTGCAGATTTCAATGAGTGCCAGAACCAATTAGAATTTCCATTGATTGCAAAAGAAATGGAAGAGGTAGGGACTTCTTCCAATTTCGAGGATGAAGCAAAAGGAATGGATGTCCATTTGGGAGTTGAATGATCGAACTCCAATTCACATGGAGAAGAAATATATGAGGAAGGGAATATGATGAAAATCATTGAATGATTGTAGAAAGATGCCCAGAATCATCGAGCAGATAACAAAATGATCATGAAAGATACAGAACAACAAGGTGAATTCAAACTAAAGTTGATGCAAAGTCTGGAAAGAATCGAAAAGAAGTTGGATAAAGAGAGTGACTTAAGAAAAACAGGGAGTCCCAAGACCCTTGAGAAGGGAAGAATATCAAGGAGTGTTGGTAAACACCATCATCACTCCCAAGGTTTCTCCAATAGAAGGGAACATGGTAGTTCAAGACCATATCCTACCAAAAATCACAAGAGATATAGAGTGGATGAACTAAAGGGAGAAATGAATGAGATTAAGCCTCCTACGTTTGATGGAGAACATAAGAAGGAGGAAGATGATGAAACATGGTTGTTTGGCTTAAGGAAATATTTCCAACTGCAAAATTATTCCTCTCATGCAAAAGGAAGAATTGCAATGTATCGACTGAAAGGAAAGGCATCCATGTGGTGGGATCAGCTTGTGAAGGTGCAACACATTAGAGAGAAAGATATCACTTGGAAATAATTCAAGAGGTATTTCGAGAAGAAATGCTTCACTAAAAGATACCACGACAGAAATATGAAAGAGTTCTTTGAACTCAAACTGGTTAGCATGACCATTGATGAATACGAACAAATATTTTTGGAATTGCTTAAGTATGTTCCATTCATGAAAGATGAGACTACCAAGATTCAAAGGTATCTGAGTGGACTACCACCTTCCATCAGTGAAAAAATCTAGTACGATGACCCTAAGACTAGG
This sequence comes from Picea mariana, assembly GCA_032191745.1. Taxonomy (NCBI): domain Eukaryota; kingdom Viridiplantae; phylum Streptophyta; class Pinopsida; order Pinales; family Pinaceae; genus Picea; species Picea mariana. The sequence continues at coordinate 58,896 of JASDQU010242756.1, forward strand.
GAAGAAACTATAAGAGTAGAAAAATCCTTATATGAGCAGCAAAGAGAAAATCCTACTTTTTGGAAGGCTTTGGATGACAAGAAGAAATTCCATATGGATCAAAGGAAGAAGGGGACTAAGCCACCCTTTTTCAGAAACAGTCCTCAAAAAAACCATCGTTTAGAGAGCCGAGAATGGATAACATATGGGAAAAAAGGCCAAGGCAGACACCCATTCAGTGTTGGGGTTGTGTTTGAAGACCTAGATATTTTCACCTTTTAAAGCATCAAATAATAAATTATGTAGCTTCCTACCCGTGGTCATATGGTAATTTCTTTTCATAAGTAATTTTTGAAACTGTGAATATGATGTTTCAATTATTCCTAGTGTTTTCCTTTCTTCGTTTTCATGCTTCGTTCATGACTAAAATAATGAATGAAGCATTAAAACTTATGATTGTATTACCATTTTCTCTAAGGTTTATGAAAGGTAGATGTCTCTACAGTTTTTTTTAATAAAGGTTTTTTTTTGCTGTGAAGCTCATCTTGTTTATTTCTTTACACTGGCTCATCGATTGTGAAGTGTACTTTGAATTGTTGTTTGAAACACCAAGGATAAATTGAAATTAAACTATTCTATATATATTTGTGGCTCTTGGTAAGACTTATTCTTGTCACTACACTTTGGTTCAAAAAAATTTCCCTCTCCTAAACTTTAGAAACCAACCCCACGTTGTTGCGCAATGATAAATTTTGAGTGAACCTAGTCGTGGTCTGTACCCTGTGGGAGGTGGCAGTCTGACAATGATAAGCCCATCATTTTGAGCTAAGTCTCAGGTTTCGTATGTACTCTTGGCACTCATTTCACAAAACACCTTTCATTTTGTATTGCAGAACCCATTTTCGTACGCGTTAGGGTATTGACGAGTTTTGGGTCTGAGATTTCACTCTGGTCTTCTATGTTCCAGAAACCTTTTATACTCATTTTGTTTTATGTCTACCTCCCAAACCCTCATGGCTCCAGTCGTAAGGATTAATCCTGATGGCTCTCAAACCCTTCTCCTGTGTGATGATGCAAGGGAAGACCTTAAAGGTCAAGGATGGCTCAGATTTCTCGAGAAATTTTAGGGTTTTAATTTGAAAACTACCCAAGAATTTGCCATATCTTTTGATGGTTGTCGATCCAAGGTAGGAGAAATTCAGATTGAGGTCACTGAGGATTTTTTAGGCTAGGAGACGGGTCTTCCATTGAGCAGGAAGAAATGGTTCAAAAATTCCAAGGTAGAGGAGGTACCATGGAGCTTGTTCTTCAACTCTAGGAAGATCATATGTTGTGATAAAGGTATGCATGTATCCTTGTTGAAAACTTGGTGGCATGGTTTATTAGCAATCCTGAGACAATTCCTCACATGTAAGGGTTGCTTTGGCCTTGTTTTTCTATATTACATACGTTTGTTGATGAACTTCATCGATTTTCATCTGAATATGCCCTTTTATTTATTAAGAAGTTTGTATAAGATGGCCAAAAGGTATAAGAGACAGTGTTTAAACTCCAATATGTTTCATCACGGGTTGATAAAATGTTGTTGTTTCATGAACTAAAATTGCAAAATGATAATTGGGAGGCCTTCCCAATCCAAAATGGTATCATTACACCTAGTACCGTAGAGGTTGATAAACCCATGATGGAAGAAACCACAGTCCCTGCCACTAACAGAGCAATTCCTTCATCTAAAGAAGCATGTGATACGACCATCCTCAATGAGCCTATGCTCGAGAAAATAGATTCTAAGCCAGGAGCCTTTGAATTGCATGGCCATGAACAACATGAATATCCTAACACCTCTGCTAAGAATGCAATCAGGCCTTCATACAAACCGTCTAAGGGTGGCATGGATATAGGGTTTAAAAATAAAAGGGTAGGTAGGTTAATCTCAAGAAGCCTACGAAATAAATCCAACTCTCATGTGAGCTCGATCAAAATGATCGAGGTCCATGAAAGCTCTGATTTTGAGATTGAGAGATTATTGGCCGAAGAAGACCCTCCTTTCCCCAAACTAGATCTCGAATAGGCTTATAATTTCGTAGATAATTTGCCACCCTGCCTGAAGCACAGTCAAGTATTTCCAGGTATCAAGCTTGATAAGAAACCCACAGGTAGTAGTGGAGACATTCTAACACATGGCCGTGGACATTCTCAAATAGCTATGACAGATTCATGGTGTGAAGTTTGTCTATTTTGGATCGATAAATATTATACAGACATACCTACTCTACAATTGCAAATCAAAACCCTCACTGTTCAGATCAACTTGCTAAAGGATGAAAATCATAGGCTAAAGTCCACTGTTCAAAAGCAAGGCAAGCATTTGAAAACGAATGGGAACATTATAGTAAAGAATGTTGAGAGTGTTATAGCAGTAGTTAATTCTGAGATCCTGTGAATCAAATTTAGCATGCAGTTAAGAGATAAAGATTTGATTGATTTCCTTAGTTTTATTTTATTCATTTTTTTAATTATATAGATTTAATTTGATTTTTGTTGTTAAAATAGAAATAGCTACAGAATCAATTGATTATGTCGCCAGTTTATCTTCATTCGAATTTGTGGAAATTATTGGTTATAACGATATCTAAACTCTTTTATTTTCATTTTTGTTTTCAGGATATCAATTAATTGGTGGTGATTTCATGTTATGGACTATTTCTGAGCTCATTTGGCACATGTTTTGTAAATAGAAAGAAGTTTGTTTTAGTTTTGAGAGATACAGTGTGATATGGAGTGGTTATCACCCTCTATTTTGTAACCAGCAAATCATTTTGGAGAGTTAATCTTATCCCACAAGATAAGATATTTATCTTTTCTAAACTCTTTAAATAATTGTAATTTTTGTACACAAGGCATCCTTGCCTGGGGAAGAAGATGGACTTTTGATCAAAATACTTTAATGGAACAACAACACTCATTTCAGCTTTAGCTTCTTGTGGGTGGTGTCTTCATTAAGTTTATGTTCATCTTGATATCATAATAAGTTTTTGATAGATTTAGTCTTCATCAGTTATTATGTTATTAGGATAATTCCTTTATGAATGTTGTCCATAAAATGCTTCAGATATAAAATTTTTGATCATCTATTTAGCTTCAATTACAAGGTTTTTCCTTTAATTTTTGTTGATAGATTAAATGGAAGGATGTTCACCAACAGATTTTTCTTAATGCAATTTCTTGCAATTATAAAATCACAATAACTATTGATATCATTCTATTTTCTATTTAAATTTAATTTCCAACATAATCGTTCTACATTTATTCAGAACAGACTTAAGGTTCAATGCAGGTTTCCCTCCTGGGCAAGTTGGTTAGATGTTTTCAGATCGCACAGATATTTGGATGCATATCATTAGCTCGATAACAAGTTAGCTCGATTTCATTTTTTTTCTATTTGTTTATCACTGAAATTTGAACGTAAAGTTTGGCTTTTGACTATCTGTACGTTTTCATTTCATAACATTTTCTTCATTAGTTTAAGACTTATAAAAGGAAAACCAAAAAATATTTCTATGTTCTTTCTTTATCTCCTTCTTCGAAAGAAATCATTTTCACATCGATTTTCATAAGTTTCGATTAAAACTTGTAGCCTGTAAATAATGTATATAAATGACAGTTATCTATCTTTAGCTTAAATACACCTATTACAATCACATTATATACATATGTACATATATGTAATATTTAGTAATTAGTTACCTATTTCTTTTCTTTTATTTTTGTTTCTTTTAGGATTCTTAGATTGGCCAATGGAGCCATTAAACTCGTCAGGACAAGTTATAACAAACGACTTGGGTTACTTAGACAACCCCGGACCGAACTCGTTCTTCCAATTGACGGACAGTCTTTTTCGCTCATCAACAAGTTCTCAGGGGAACCACAAGTACAAAGATTGTCCCCATAAAAATAGCAAAGTGAGAGCTGTCCATAATGTTCAACAAGATGAAATAGTGGAGGACATGGGTAGTAGAATGCCAAGGATCTACGCAGCCTTGGACAACAAGCAAGCAGAATATCAGTCACATGTGATTGAAGTGGAAGGTATGATCAACAACCATGCCCTTGCTATTTTAATTGATTTAGGGGCTATACATAGTTATATAGATCCTAGAGTGGTGGAAAGTTTGCATTTGTCGAGAAGAAAACATGAAAATTCTTGGTTAGTGCAGCTGGATACACAAACCAAGATTAAATTCACTGAGTTAGTTAACTCCTGTCTAGTGGGCATGAATGGACTGAGCACAAAGGATGAATTGCACATTCTACCTTTAGGTTCTTATGACTGTCTAATTGGGATGGATTGGTTGGACAAACACTATGACATCTTGGAATGTCCTAACAAGGCATTCACTTGCCTCGATGAGGAAGGAAATCAAAAAATAGTCCAAGGAATTCCTAGAGCTGTTGCTATCAGAGAAATCTCAGCAATACAACTGAAGAAGTGCTACAAAAAAAGATGTCATTTATTTGCAGTCCATGTGGAGGAAGCATCTAAGGATGTGGTCTCAAATATTGGAGATCATGCGATACTAAAGGAGTTTGAAGACGTATTTCAGGAAGTACCCAAACTACCTCCAAAGATATATATTGACTTCTCTATAAACTTGATCCCTGGAGTAGCTCCAGTGTCAAAATCCCCTTACATAATGAGTACACCAGAGCTGAAAGAGTTGTAATTGCAGCTTGAAGAGATTATAAAGAAGGGGTATATATGCCCAAGTGTGTCACCTTGGGGTGCCCCGGTCCTGTTCGTGAATAAGAAGGATGGGACGTTGAGATTGTGTATCGATTTCAGAGAATTGAATAAAGTAACTGTAAAGAACAAATATCCTCTGTCGAGGATTGATGACCTCTTTGATTAGTTAAAGGATGCGAAGATATTTTTGAAGATAGATCTCAGGGAAAGATATCACCAGGTAAAGATAAAGGATGAAGACATCAACAATACCGCCTTTAGAACAAGGTATGTTCATTACGAGTTCACAATGGTGTCGTTTGGGCTGTCGAACATGCCTGTTGTTTTTATGTGCCTGATGAATGGTGTATTCATGGACTCTCTAGATGAGTTTGTCATAGTCTTCCTGGATGACATTCTAGTGTATTCCAAGTCGGAGGAAGAGAATGAACAACATCTAAGGATGTTGTTGCAGGTGCTAAGAGAGCACCAACTATATGCCAAGTTGAGAAAGTGCTCATTTTATTAGGAGCAAATCCATTACTTGGGGCATATTATTTCGAAGGATGGGATAGTTGTAGATACTGAGAATATTGAGGCCATCATAGAATGGTCAACACCAAAGAAAATGATGGAATTCATATCCTTTATGGGTCTAGCTGGTTATTACATAAGGTTTATCATAGGTTATCGAGGATATCTCACCCTATCACTTCCTTGCAAAGGAAGGAGAAGAAGTTTCGGTGGACAGAGGATTGTGAGAGAAGAGTCCATCAATTGAAGAAACTATTAACTAGTGCTCCAATCCTAAGGATTGCAGACCCAGATGAATATTTTGTGGTATGCACAGATGCATGCAAAGAAGCACTGGGAGGAGTCCTTAGTCAGAATGGATTCGTAATTTTTTATGAATCCAGGAATTTTAAAGAGCACGAAAGGAACTATGGAACTCATGATTTGGAGTTGGCATCCATAGTACATGCTCTAAAGAAATAGAGGCATTACCTCATGGTAAGAAGGTTTGAACTGAGGATAGACAATAATGGTCTAAAGTATTTGTTTGATCATCCAACCTTGAATGCTAGGAAGGGTAGGTGTTATAACCCTAAATTGCACCACACATGGAGACCTAGCATCAGGTCATTTTACTTACTATTTTTGCCAAGCCAATACATAACAACTCTTCTTAAAAACACAATATTTGAAGATGTACGTGCCCTACACCACTACTTCCCACATATGTATGTTAGATGCACCACTACTGCTCATTGCAGTCCACTCGATTTTCGACTGTACCTGCCTATTAGTTGTTCATGAGCTGACAACCTAGTTTCCTTGATTTTAGGGACTTACACAGGTGATTGTGGGGGTATACTGTAGTACCTAGGGTATACATTGGGCCATGCTTTGCAGAGTATACCCGGACGGTGCTTATGTTTTCGAGTTGAACTTGCACTAGTAAGTTTCTCTAGTGTTAGTTGTTGTAACTGTTCTGCCAACTAGTAATAATGGTTTGCTTGCTACATCTCATAGGAAATTTTTCTAGTGTGTGTTTGGTCTTCAACATTAGAATAGCATTAGTGTGTCAATGATATTCTCACACAGTGGAAGATCAAGAGCTCCACCGGTCATGAAGGATTTTGGGCCTGTCCCCGGTTAACTTGGAGCCAGCTAGGCCACCACGAAGGTAAATACTTGATACAACTCGCCCCTCCAAGGGTAATGTATCATGAGCGTCAGATAATCTTGCAAGAAACAATGGAAGAAAATGTTGCTACTTCGTCAGAGAGTCCTCATACTCCCTCTATGGCTGCCACAACTAGGGGCGTTCCACCTCCTAACTCACCTTCGCAGGTCTGGGCCATTATGGTAGTGACTGCCTCTACCTTGGGTGGTGGTCCGATTCTATCCATGGCTGTTAAGAACCAAACATCAATATAGCATAGAAAAACCTCAGGAAAAGTACTCAATGCCTTGGAAAAGAGATAATTTCAGATAATAAGCCTCTTCGAGGGGGCAACCTCCTTTTACCCCACTTAAATGGTTAAGTACCAGATGATTCAAAATGAAAATGTCTCCTTGGTATATATAGGAGAATAGAAGGTATAAAGAATCTTATGCGCACGAACCGTTCGGAAAGCACGGCGTGTTTTCGTATTGGTTGGCAGGTTGAATAACCCCCACTGAGAACCGCTTTATGGATGGTTGGTTAATTATCGCGAAAGAAAGACTGCTGAAAGGCTGAAAGAATGTCACCTGTTATGAGCTTTAGCTAATGGTGCTTACAACTAATGGCCTAAAGCTGACATAAATAAAATAACATTACTAATATAATATGCCCCAATTAAGGGGTAATGAGCCAATATTAGGGCTTAACATGCCCCTCCCCTTGAGACAAGTGTTGTCCGCAACGCTTGAGTAACTTTGGATGCTTCTGTATAAAAGACTCATCTTCCCAAGTGGAATCTTTAGCCGGTAGTTTCCTCCATTTAATGAGATAATCTGAAATGGATCTATTCCTCAATTGGCGAATTATTGTGTCAGTGATGGCTTCAGGCTCCAATATGATTTTTCCTTCCTCATCAAGTTCTGGCAATATAGTTTGAACTGGGATCTTGTCGCCTATAACCTTCTTTAAGCATAAAACATGGAAAACTGGGTGTACTCGTGAAGATGTAGGCAGCTCCAATTTGTATGCCATAGTACCAATCTTTTGCAACACCTTATAAGGTCCATAGTACTTTAGGGATAATTTATTATCCTTCTTGGCTTGCTTGAGGGACATTTGTTTGTATGGTTGTAGTCTTAAAAATACCCAA
>JASDQU010242756.1:66516-78219 GCA_032191745.1 Picea mariana
CATTAAATCAAATTAACACATTTAACTAAACAATAAAGAGTAATCACAGAATTATTTCTAACATACAAAAATAATGGAATTAACAATAATTCATAATTGCAACGGAATACATGATAATATTGAAAGCATCACAGGCATGGATTTTAATTGAAATTAAACACATAATGATAATTATCTTTGAAACTGTAGTAACTCCACAAATTATGTGCAGACCTTCCACGAACCTCCTAGCCTTAGACCGTGTTGCTCATCACTCTTAGGAGTGGGTGTTGGAACCGGGACAGACCCAGGGTTCAGCTCCAAGAGAAAAACAACAAGCCCTAGCTGCTGGCCCTTTTGGCAGCACCTGCGAAGCAAATGCAGTCTCACTTGAAGAAACTATGAGGGGGTTGTAGGACAAATATGTCTACAACCAGGGGAATATCAAGTGGTTCCTATTACAACAACAACATAACATACATCTATCATTAAACTAGCTAGATATTTCCTTCACAGTTATAGATCTGATCTAACAAAACAATACAAACAATAATACAACAACAACAGAGATCAAATCATTAATCACACATCCACAACACAAGGTATACGTGGTTCACCCTCTCTCTAGGGATACGTCCACAGAACTGTGGTTATGATTTATTAAGGAAAAGAATATAGTTTTTGTCTGCGTTCTTAACTAGAAGATCTTCTTTCTTCTCTTCTTTCTCTCCCCTTCCTGCACACCCAGCTGTAGGACTTGGTCTTCACACATAGCTGAAGATCTTACAATACCAGAAGGCTCTCTCTCTCTCTCAGCACTTCTCTCCCCCAATATGATAATCTCTCACACAATAATAGAGATAGAACAACAACAATATCATACCAATACTCAATGAACAACCCAACCCAGGTTATCTTAACCTTTATTTATACATTACAATACCTCACCGACGGCCTTAGGCTGAAACCTAGGTGCCAAAACCCTAAATACAAAAAACCCTAGGTCAACTTGACTCTGTTTTTTCGAGCTTCGCCAGCCTGTCTTTCCTTCCTTCTCAGATGGTGTTCCAAAGCATCCAACGATTTCTTTTCCCACTTTCTGATTCATCCTTGATCCCTCTCCCTTACTGATCTGTTGTCCTCAATCTCCTCATCCAATGGCTTGATTTTCCACACTTCGCTCCATCTTTTCTATTCTTTTTCTTGCTTCGACCCAGTGACAGTCACTGTGTCTCCCATGAAGCTCTCTTTTTCCCTTTTTTTCCTTGTTCTTCACTTCCTTCCATAACCCAGGGCCAACATGCCCCCAACACTCACCTATGACTCATCCCAAGGCACTTGAGATCTGATCCTTTTGTTTTTCTTGGACTTTCAACTGTGCAGTGTAGCCCTTGCTCTCTGCTTTATGCCTCCTTTCCATCCTTGTGCAGACTGTCTTTTCTGTGTCTGGTACCTAGTTACAACTACATGTGGTACATGGATGCTTGTCTTCTTGATTCTACTGAGAGCTAAAAGGTATTTGGTTGTCATAGTACAACTTCAGCCGACTCCCATTCACCAAGCCTTTCTTCCAATCTCCTTTCAATGTCTTTAGCTGTGTAGCTCCTCCTTCTGTAACGTAGGTAATCTCATATGGTCTTTGCCAATGCATTCTGAACTTCCCAAGGTGTTTGATAAATTTACTATCATATAGTAGGACTGAATCACCTTGCCTAAATATCTTCTTCTTGATGTGTCTGTCATGATAGGTCTTTTCTCGTTCCTTCTGAATTTGTTGATGGAAGCCTGCAATGAATATGTCTTCTTCTAGTTCGACCAACTGTGCTATCCTCTCATGAATGGCGCCAATATCATCCATGTCTGTAAATGCAACAATTCTTAATCTTGGTACCAAGTACTCCACTGGGACAACAACTTCAAGACCATAAACCAACTTGAAAGGAGTCTGTGTTGTTAATTTTTTGCAAGTGGTTCTATAAGCCCAAAGTACTGCTGGTACTCTTAAATCCCATTCATCCCTATTCACACTGCAAATCTTTGTCAATGATGTCTCCAAGATCTTGTTGAATGCTTCAACACTTCATTTGCTTGTCGATAATAAGGTGTGCTCTTCTAATGGTGGATTGCAAATTCTTCAGTCAGGGCTTCAATTGTCTTATTTATGAAGTGTGTCCCTTGATCACTCATAAGGACCTTAGGGCATCCAAACCTGGTTATTATGTCATCAAATATAAAATGCATAGCTGTAGCTTCTCTACAGTCCTTGACTGCTCTTGCTTCAACCCATCTAGTCAAGTATTATGTCGCAGTGATAATACACCTTGCTCCAGTGCGCTTTCCTGGTGGGTTTATATGTCCCACATAGTCAATGGCCCATTTTTCAAATGCTTGTAGGGTCATTTGTGGTGCTAATGGCATATCGTCTCTTCGGTATGGTTTTCCAAATCGTTGGCATACATCACATGCTCTGGTATATTTTTTAGCATCTCTGTGTAACGTAGTCCACCAAAGGCCAGCTCACAGAACCTTCTGTGCAGTTGCTTTCCTGCATAATGTCCTCCTGCAATTCCTTCATGAGCTTCTTTGAGGACCATAGGGCGTTCTGACTCCATCACACATATTCTTAGGATCTCGCTAGGTCCCATTTTATATAGCTGACCAGCTATTAGCAAAAAATATGCAACGCGCACCACTAGTTGTTTCTTCTGTGGAATTGTGTATTCTGCTGGAGCTATTCCTGTTGACAGGAACTAGACTATGTCTGCAAAGTTGTCATCAATCTTTATAATGGTGAGTATTTGTGCATCAAGTAGTGTGTCCTCCAGACTGGTAGGTTCTTCGCCATGCTCCAACCTCGATAGGTGGTCTGGGCCTTTATTCATTCTTCCTGGCTTAACTATGATCTCAAAATCATAGTCTTGAAACAAGAGAATCCATGTGCATTTTCATCCACCCAACACTGGCTTGTTGAATAGGTATTTTAGTGCAAAGTGATCAGTAAACATTTTAAAGTGTCCTCCCAACAAGTAGTGGTGGAATTTCTGCAATGCATACACCATGGCTAGTCCCTCTCTCTTTGTAGTAGTGTAATTTATTTCATATGTGGAGAGCTTCCTGATGTCAAATGCTAATGGATGATCAATGTCCCCTTCTCCAAGTTGTGCCAATACTGCTCCTAATGCAATAGAAGATGCATCAACATGCACATGAAATTCCTTACTCCAATTGGGAAAGACTAGAATAGGCACAGTGACCATCATTTGTTTTAGTCTGTCAAAGCTCTCCTGGAATTCGTTTGTCCAACCAAACGGACAGTATTTTTTTAATAATCTCTCCATTGGCACAGTAATCTGAGCACATCCTTTCATAAATTTTCTGTAATAGCCAGTATGTCCTAGCACAGTGCGCAGTTGTTTGACTGATGTAGGTGGTGGTAAATCAACTATAATTGCAATTTTGGATGGATCCACCAACAATCCTTGATTGCATACAATATGAACTAATAATACTCCAAATGGTGAGAAGAAGATGCACTTCTTCAAATTCAAAGCAATTTGACACTGCCTGCATTTATCCAACATTATCCTTAGACATTCAATATGATTTTTCAACAAACTAAAAACAGTCCAGTCATCAAAGTATGCTTCTAAAAACCTATGCAAAAATTCTTTGAATGCTTCAACCACCACCTTGGAAAATATAGTTGGGGCATTCTTCAGTCCAAATGGCATTACTGTGTATTGGTAGGATCCCCACTCTGTGGACGACGTAGTCTTATGATGGTCCTCCTTGGCGATGCAGATCTAATGGTATCCTCAAAACCCATTTGTAAAAGAGTATACTTCTTGGCCTCCCATGTTATCCAACACGCTGTCTATGAAAGGTGTAGGGAAGGGGTCATGTAGACAAGAATCATTCAAATTCCTGAGATCTACGCAAATCCTAATCTCACCTGTCTTCTTATCTTGCACTATGTTGGCACAGGGGTAGACCCAACGTTCAACTCCAAGAGCGTACCAACAAGCCCTAGCTACTGGCCCTTTCGGCAGCACCTGTGAAGTAGATGCATTCTCATCCGAAGCAGTTATGAGGGGGCTGCAGGACAGAGATGACTATGACCAGGGGAATATCAAGTGGTTCTTATTGCAATGACAACATAGCATGCATCTATCATAAACTAGCTAGATCCTTCCTTCATAGCTATAGATCTGATCTAACACAACAATGAAAACAATAATACAACAACAACAAAGATCAAAGCATCAATCACACATCCTCAACACAAGGTATATGTGGTTCACCCTCTCTCTAGGGATACGTCCACAGAACTGTGCTTATGATTTATTAAGAAAAAACATATAGTTCTTGTCTTCACTCTCAACTAGCAGATCTTCTTTCTTCTCTCTCTTTATCTCCCCTTCCTACGCACCCAGCTGCAGAACTTGATCTTCGCACATAGCTGAAGATCTTTACAATACCAAAAGGCTCTCTCTCTCAACATTTCTCTCCCCCAATATGATAATCTCTCACACAATAATAGAGCTAGATCAACAACAATATCATACCAATACTCAATGACCCCTCATGACCCAAGTCCTCTTGACCTTTATTTATACATTATAATATCACCGACAACCTTAGGCCGAAACCTAGGTGCCAAAATCCTAGGTGTCTAAAACCCTAGGTCAACTTGACCCTCTTTTTCCGGGCTTTTCCAACCTGTCTTTCCTTCCTTCTCACGCGGTTTTTTAAAGCATCCATTGGTGGCTTTTCCTACTTTCTGATTCGTCCTTGATCCCTCTCCTTTTCTGATCTATCATCCTCGATCTCCTCATCCAATGGATTTTTTTTTTGCACTTCACTCCATCTTTTCTTTTCTTTTGCTCGCTTCAACCCAGTGATAGTCACTATGTCTCCCATGAAGCTTGCTTTTCCCTTTTCTTCCTCATTCTTTGCTTCCTTCCATAACCTAGGGCCAACAAGCCCCCAACACTCACCTGTGACTTGTCTTGAGGCACTTGAGATCTGATCCTCTTGTTTTTCTTTGACTTTCGACTGCGCAGTGAAGCCCTTTCTTTCTTCTTTATGCCTCCTTTCCATCCTTGTGTAGACTATATTTTCTATGTCTGGAACCCAGTTTCAACTGCACCTTGTACCTGGACCCTTGTCTTTTTTATTCTACCGAGAGGTGTGAGGCAACTGGTTGTCATAGTACAACTTCAGCCGACTCCCATTCACCAAGCCTTCCTTCCAATCTCCTTTCAATGTCTTCAGCTACACAGCTCCTCCTTCTGCAACATAGGAAATCTCATATGGTCTAAGCCAATGCGTTCTGAACTTCCCAGGGTGTTTGATAAATTTACTGTCATATAGAAGGACTAAATCACCTTACCTGACTATCTTCTTCTTGATGTGTCTGTCATGATAGGCCTTTTCTCGTTCCTTCTGAATTTGTTGATGGAAGCCTGTAATGAATCTGTCTTCTTCTAGTTTGACCAACTGTGATAGCCTCTCATGAATGGCACCAGTATCATCCATGTCTATATATGCAACAATTCTTAAGCTTGGTACCAAGTACTCCATTGGCACTACAGCTTCAAGACCATAAACCAACTTGAAAGGGGTCTGCATTGTTAATTTCTTGCAAGTGATTCTATAAGCCCAGAGTACTGCTGGTACTCTTAAATCCCAATCATCCCTGTTCACACTGCAAATCTTTTTCAATGCTATCTCCAAGATCTTGTTGAATGCTTCAACCATTATGTTTTCTTGTGGATGATAAGGTGTACTCTTCTGATGGTGGACTGCAAATTATTCAGTTAGGGCTTCAACTGTCTTATTGATGAAGTGTGTACCTTGATCACTCATAAGGACCTTAGGGCATCCAAACCTGGTTATTATGTCATCAAATATAAACCGCACAGCTGTAGTTGCACTACAGTCATTGACTGCTCTTTCTTTGGCCCATCTAGTCAGATATTCTATCGCAGTGATAATATATCTTGCTCCTGTGTGCTTTCCTGGTGGGTTTATGGGTCCCATTAAGTCAATGGACCATTTTTCAAATGCTTGTAGGGTCATCTGCAGTGCTAATGGAATATCATCTCTTTGGGATGGTTTTCCAACTCACTGGCATACATCGCATGCTCTGGTATATTCTTTAGCATCTCTATGTAATGTAGGCCACCAATGTCTAGCTCATAGAACATTTTGCGCAGTTGCTTTTCCTGCATAATGTTCTCCTGCAATTCCTTCATGAGATTCATCAAGGATCGTAGGGAATTCTTCCTCCATCACACACCTTCTTAGAATCTCGTCAGGTCCCATTTTATATAGCTGACCAACTACCAGTGAAAAATATGTAGCGCGCACCACTACTTGTTTCTTCTGTGAAATTGTTTATTCTGGTGGAGCTATTCCTGTTGACAGGAACTGGACTATTTCTGTGAAGTTTTCATCAATCTTTCTAATGGCGAGTAGTCGTGCATCCGGTAGCGTGTCCTCCAGACTGGTAGGTTCTCCTCCATGCTCCAACCTCGACAAGTGGTCTGGGCCCTTATTCATTCTTCCTGGCTTAACTATGATCTCAAATCATATTCTTGAAATAGAAGAAGCCATATACATATTATCCCCCCCAACACTAGCTTGTCGACTAAATATTTCAGTGCAGAGTGATCAGTAAACATTTTAATGTGTCCTCCCAACAAGTAGTGGTGGAATTTCTGTAATGCATACACCATGGCTAGTTCCTCTCTCTATAGTAGTGTAATTGATTTCAGCTATGGAGAGATTTCTGCTGGCAAATGCTAATGGATGATCAATGTCCCCTTCTCCAGGTTGTGCCAGTACCACTCCTAATGTAATAGAAGATGCATCAACATGCACATGAAGTTCCTTACTCCAATTGGGAAAGACTAGAATAGGTGCAATGACCATCTTTTGTTTCAGTGTGTCGAAGATCTACTGGCATTCGTCTGTCCAACCAAAATGACAACATTTCTTTAATAACCTCTCCATTGGCACAGTAATTTGAGCATATCCTTTGATAAATTTCCTGTAATAGCCGGTATGTCCTAGCGCAATGCGTAGTTGTTTGACTGATGTAGGTGGTGGTAAATCAACTATAATTGTGATTTTGGATCGATCCACCAACAATCCTTTCTTGCATACAATATGACCTAATAATACTCCAAATGGTGAGAATAATATGCACTTCTTCAAATTTAAAGAAATTTGACACTGCCTACATTTATCCAGCATTAGCCTTATACATTTGATATGATTTTTCAACAAACTAAAAACATTCTAGTCATCAAAGTATGCTTCTAAAAACTTATGAAAAAATTCTTTAAATTCTTCAACCAGCACCGTGGAAAAGATGGTTGGGGCATTCTTCAGTACAAATGGCATTACTGTGTATTGGTATGATCCCCACTCTGTGGAAAACATAGTTTTATGATGGTCTTCCTTGTCGATGTGGATCTGATGGTATCCTGAAAACCCATCTGTAAAAGAGTATACTTCTTGGCCTCCCACATTATCCAACAGTTCATCTGTGAAAGGTGTAGGGAAGGGGTCATGTAGACAAGCATCATTCAGCTTCCTGAGATCTACGCATATCCTGATCTCACCTGTCTTCTTATCTTGGACTACCATGGGGTTGATCCACTCTGACTCTTCAACAGGTTCAATAATCCCTACTTCCAACATTCTGTCGAGCTCAATCTTCACTTTTTCCTTATATCTCAGGTTCAATCTGTAGGGTCTTTTCTTGACTGGCTTCACATTTGGTTTCAAAGGTATTCTCATTTCTCCCATAGGTCCTTTGATTCCCTTCATATCAGTGAACTTGGTTGGGAACAAGTCCTGATACTCATGCAATAATTTTGTGATTTTGTCAATGGTAGCAGCGTCCCAGTAATCTCTGACATTGGAGAGCTTCGGTGTCTCCTCTGTCTGAATATTGACTTTCTTTATCTTTATCGGTTGTTCAATGAATGGCAGTTCCACTCCTGGACCTTCCAAATCTCTTTGACCTTATGTTTCTGCGATATTCACCTTCCTTGGATCATCGTCTTTGTCGACATTGATGTTGTAGCACGTCTGTAGTTTCTAGAGGGGCGCAATCCATTCATCCACTTCTTGCTCCAAGGGGAGGCCATATGCCTCCTCAAATACTTTCTGTCTCATCATCTGTAGTGCTTGATCTACATAAGGAAATTCACTGTCAAACAAAAAGGTGGTTATAAAATTCTGGATCATACCTTCCCATTCTGAAGTGACAAGGCACAACTCTTCTTGAAGGTACCAGTTAATTGGGGTGGTATCCAACGTATTGATGAATCTGTGTACCCATTTTTCTCTAGGAATGTCACTCCAAGACTCTTCGTAGCTTCGTACATGGTCCTTTGGGTAGCTTTGACCTGTGTACCATGCTTCATAGTTTCCTCCTTGTGCTAAGAACTACGCTGTCATCAGAGTTCAACATTGTGTCCAGTCTGTAATATTGCTTTTATGTGTTCCCCACCATCTTGCTGGTGTGGCTTTCATGGCGTCATCTATTGCCAACAACCTCTGTTGTGTTGGTACACTTGTCTCAAATTCTAACAAGAAGTTTTCTAAGTGGTTTAGTCCATCAAATGTGGGTATATTACTCACTATTGTGCCAATCTAGTGAACTTCTCTGGTTATCCTAGCACATATTCTTGTAGATACTTCGTACATCTGGTTCTACCAGTTTTCTAGTGCTTCTTCTGAATCGGATGAACATGCACTGTCACTTCACCAGCTCAGATTTCCATTAGCTGTAGGGTTGATATAATCCTACTGTCTGGCTGTTAATTTGTAGATGTTTTCCAATTCAAATGCATGGTATTCTTCTCTGATATGTTTTATGTATCATGGACCTTAATTTGTATCTAAACATGCAACGACCCTAAGGCCATATTTCTCAAATGTCATGCATCTTTTCTTTAAATCAATAATAGTGGAATTGTCAAAGGCCCAATCAATTCCTAAAAATGCAGGGTAAGGGAAACTATCATCAATAATTTCAATTACCTCAAAATCTGCAAAGGTTCTTACCCCATCGATGTCTAGTGGGACATGCTCTAATTGTCCAAATGGGATGACAACTTGCTGGTTATCCATGCGAAGCCTAATAGGGGAATATATTAGCTTGGGTTTTCCCATCAATGCCCACGTCTTCTTCGTCATGACATTGACTTCTGACCCTAAGTCAAGGACCACATAGTCTATCTCATACTCTCCTATCTGAGAATTCAAGTGTAATTCTTTATTTGTCCTTCTCCTTTTTCCAATTTGGTGCACTTCTCTATTCAACAAGGGGTCTATTTTTCCTAGTTCATACTGCTTGATTAAATATTGTATTTCTTATACAATGCCTTTATCTTGAATCAAATTAACACAAATGTGTAGGAATTCCATGATTTTTCTTACCTCGTTCTCTTCTGTTGGTGATGCAGACGGATCAAACGCCTGAGGCATACCGTATTCTTTGACTTATGGTTTCCTCTTTGATGAAGATCCTTGATCTCCTTTGAACTTATTCATTGCTTCCTCAGATATCTACCTTTCTTTCTTGGCATCGATCGCCAGGGTCTTTTTTGTAGCTTTCCTGATTCTATGGTCATTTCCATTCCTTCCCTGGGTTGCTCTGTCTTCTCCTGTAGTAGTGCCTCCTTGAGTAATAACAATGACTCTAGGTTCTGCTCCGCGAGGTTCAACATATATCAGTTGTACTTGTGGGTTCTGTTGGGATCCTCATTTTTCCTAAAGTTTAGCCAGCAGAACAGGGCATTCATCTATGACATGCTCGAAGGAGTTACAATAACTACATCTTGTGCAGGGATTCTAACAATACCTTGCTAAATGGCTTGGCTGCGTGCAGTTATAACAGATTATTTTTCCTCGGCCTCAGCCCATACTTCCTCCTTGTCCTCGTCCTCTATAGCCACCACGAGGGGTGAAATTTCCTCTCCCTAGAGAGTTGTACTACGGAGTGTTTCCTTCTTGTTCTACTTCACCTTGAATCTTGTATATGTCTCTCAACCTTTCATGCATGAGATAATAAGCTATACAATCCCAATCATCATGCCCCACTGATTTACAAAATGTACAATACAAGTTTGTGGGTGTCTGGACATACTTCTGCATGTAATAGCACTCACCTGGGTGATGTCTATTTCTGCATACCTCACACCATGGTAGGTTAACCTTCTTTAAGGGGCTCAGTGCTCCTGATGCCAAGTACTCATGAAATAAAGGGCAATGTTCCTTATCATGGACTTCAGATCTGCATCTGACACACTAGATATCTTCTCTTCCTTATCATGGAATTCAAATCTGCATCTAACACACCAGATATCTTCTCTTTTGTCTTTTCCCTTATCTTTCTTCATATCCTCGACCTGTAAAGAAAAACTAGTTATCTAGCTCATGATCAGGCTAATGCTTGAGCTAGATTTTCCCATCGGTGTTGATTCAAGCTTCATGGAGATCTCCAAAGCTTCTTCCTGAGACACAATCTTCTGCTGCATCGAAGGGATTCTTATGTGTGGTAACAATGCAGTGATGAAACACTCTTTGTTTTTTTCATCGAGGATCTGGAAAGTTAATTGGACTGTTAGGGTCTTGAATCTCTAGTCAAACTCCCAAACAGGTTCTGCTACCTTTTTTTTAATTTCTTTTAGTTTCGTAATACATTGTGACTCTGACTTAGGTTTCTTAAACTCTACAATCAACGCATTATTGATCTCAATCAAGGGCTTAGGCTGTGCCAGTCCTTGGACAAGTTTCACGAACCAGCTTAGTGCGCGGTCCCTTAGCGTAGTGCTGAACTAGGTTCTCTTGATGGCTTCATCAGTGATAATTTTAATATTCCATATGGCCTCACACAGAAACCAATGCTGATCTGGATCTTTAGATACATCCCCTCTAAAGATAGGGAGTCTCATTTCATCTTCCATAAAGCTGACTAGGGTTCTTGTCTAAGTAGATGATGGGCTACTGGTAACAATACTATGAAAACTCTGGTGGTTCTAACTATTCTGACTTATAGGTATTGTTGAGACAACAAGAAGATTAGTTTTACTTACTTCAGTAGTTTGTGCAGTTCATGATATTTCTAGCTCACTTTGGCACAGTTCTTCAGCTTCCCCTTCTTCTGTTCTGGTGGGCTCTGGATTCTCTTCATCGGTTAGATCTGCCTCTTCTCCACTGTAGAAACCTTATTCGTCGTAGTTTTTCTTAATCAAATTCTCAAGGTGAACTCTGCGGAATAATTTCCCACTACGCGTATGTCCTCCCTCTGTGTCGCTGTCACTGTCCGAGATCTTGAACATTATCCTTTTCAGGTCCAATCAATCTATTGTATCTTCAAGATGTGGTTTTCATGCAAGAGAATCTTGATTCTTAGCTTCAATAAGCTCAAAATGTTTCCTCTAGGTCCCTTGAAAATGTATCTCTCATCTTGACTATATGATTATGTTCTGTCAACAACAAATTCAATGATATATCCTCCGATGGTACTATCAAACTAGTGATCTATTGCTCTAGATATAGCATTATCGACTCTCTTGACCTTCTGGATCAATAGTGGTGTCCAAACCACAGGTGGTTTAGATCTAATTTCAAACTGTGTGTCAACTAACCTAGCCAACCACTCGTATAACTCCTGTTGGATTCCTCCAAAGAAGATCTCGT
>JASDQU010242756.1:78239-88715 GCA_032191745.1 Picea mariana
TCTTGATGGCTTCATCAGTGATAATTTTAATATTCCATATGGCCTCACACAGAAACCAATGCTGATCTGGATCTTTAGATACATCCCCTCTAAAGATAGGGAGTCTCATTTCATCTTCCATAAAGCTGACTAGGGTTCTTGTCTAAGTAGATGATGGGCTACTGGTAACAATACTATGAAAACTCTGGTGGTTCTAACTATTCTGACTTATAGGTATTGTTGAGACAACAAGAAGATTAGTTTTACTTACTTCAGTAGTTTGTGCAGTTCATGATATTTCTAGCTCACTTTGGCACAGTTCTTCAGCTTCCCCTTCTTCTGTTCTGGTGGGCTCTGGATTCTCTTCATCGGTTAGATCTGCCTCTTCTCCACTGTAGAAACCTTATTCGTCGTAGTTTTTCTTAATCAAATTCTCAAGGTGAACTCTGCGGAATAATTTCCCACTACGCGTATGTCCTCCCTCTGTGTCGCTGTCACTGTCCGAGATCTTGAACATTATCCTTTTCAGGTCCAATCAATCTATTGTATCTTCAAGATGTGGTTTTCATGCAAGAGAATCTTGATTCTTAGCTTCAATAAGCTCAAAATGTTTCCTCTAGGTCCCTTGAAAATGTATCTCTCATCTTGACTATATGATTATGTTCTGTCAACAACAAATTCAATGATATATCCTCCGATGGTACTATCAAACTAGTGATCTATTGCTCTAGATATAGCATTATCGACTCTCTTGACCTTCTGGATCAATAGTGGTGTCCAAACCACAGGTGGTTTAGATCTAATTTCAAACTGTGTGTCAACTAACCTAGCCAACCACTCGTATAACTCCTGTTGGATTCCTCCAAAGAAGATCTCGTGAATGTCGGTGAAGATGTATCTTTGTAGTCAATATTCAGTTCTTATTTTAGGGTTCTTGTTCTGGGTTTCAACAAAGTCCTTCTCTTGATCCTCTACCCACTTTTGAATCTCTGTCTTCAATGGGAACCACCTTGACATTCCCTTAAAAATATTCTTGTCCCAACAATAGAATCATTTGTTGGCACAGGGGCAGACCCAAGGTTCAGTTCCAAGAGAGCACCAATAATCCCTAGCTACTGTCCCTTTCGGCATCACCTACAAAGTAGATGCAGTCTCACCCAAAGAAGCTATGAGGGGGTTGTAGGACAAAGATGTCTACAAATAGGGGAATATCAAGTGGTTCTTATTACAATGACAACATAACATGCATCTATCATAAACTAGCTAGATCCTTCCTTCATAGCTATAGATCTGATCTAACACAACAATGCAAACAGTAATACAACAACAAAAGATATCAAAGCATCAATCACACATCATCAACACAGGGTATACATGGTTCACCCTCTCTCTAGGGCTACGTCCACAGAACTGTGCTTATGACTTATTAAGGAAAAGCATATAGTTCTTGTCCGCGCTCTCAACTAGCATATCTTCTTTCTTCTCTCTCTTTCTCTTCCCTTCCTATGCACCCAGCTGTAGGACTTGATCTTTGCACACAGCTAAATATCTTTACAATACTAGAAGTCTCTCTCTCTCAACACTTCTCTCCCCCAATACGATAATCTCTCACACAATAATAGAGCTAGATCGACAACAATATCATACCAATACTCAATGACCCCCCACGACCCAGGTCCTCTTGACCTTTATTTATACATTACAATACCTCACCGATAGCCTTAGGCCGAAACCTAGGTGCCAAAACCCTAAATACATAAACCCTAGGTGTCTAAAACCCTAGGTCAACTTGACCCTCTTTTTCCAGGCTTTTCCAGCTTGTCTTTCCTTCCTTATTGCGCGGTGTTCCAAAGCATCCATTGGTGGATTTTGCCCCTTTCTGAGTAATCCTCGATCCCTCTCCTTTGCTGATCTATCTTCCTCAATCTCCTCATCCAACGGCTTTCTTTTTTGCACTTCACTCCATCTTTTCTGTTCTTTTGCTCGCTTCGACCCAGTGACAATCACTGTGTCTCCTGCGAAGCTCACTTTTCCCTTTTCTTCCTCGTTCTTCACTTCCTTCCATAACCCAGGGCCAAGACACTACCATGGGGCTGATCCACTCTGACTCTTTGACAGGTTGGATAATCCCTGCTTCCAACATTCTGTCGAGCTCAATCTTCACATTTTCCTTATATTTCAGGTTCAGTTTGTAGGGTCTTTGCTTGACTGGCTTCCTGTCTGGTTTCAAAGGGATTCTCATTTCACCCATAGGTCCTTTGATTCCCTTCATATCAATGAACTTGGTCAGGAACAAGTCCTGATACTCATGCAATAATTCTGTGATTTTTTCAATGGTAGCAGCGTCCCAGTAATCTCTGACATTGGCAAGCTTAGGTGTCTCCTCTGTCCCAATATTGACTTTATTTATCTTTATCGGTTGTCCAATGAATGGAAGTTCCACTCCTGAACCTTCCACATCTCTCTGACCTTATGTTTCTACGATATTCACCTTCCTTGGATCATAGTCTTCGTCGGCATTGATGTTGTAGCATGTCTACAGTTTCTAGAGGGGCGCAGTCCATTCATCCACTTCTTGCTCCAAGGGGAGGCTAGATGCCTCCTCAAATACTTTCTGTCTCACCATCTGTAGTGCTTGATCTATAGAAGGAAATTCACTGTAAAAAAAAAGGTGGTTATAAAATTCTGGATCATACCTTCCCATTCTGAAGTGACAAGGCGCAACTCTGCTTGAAGGTACTAGTTAATCAGGGTGGTATCCAGTGTATTGACAAATCTGTGTACCCATTTTTATCTAGGAATTCCACTCCAGGCCTCTTCACAGCTTTGTATATGGTCCTTTGGGCATCTTCGACCTTTGTACCATGCTTCACAGCTTCCTTCCTGTGCTCAGAATCACGCTGTCATTAGAGTTTGGCATTGTGTCCAGTCTGTAATATTGCTTTGATGTGTCCCCCACCATCTTATTGGTGTGGCTTTCATGGCCTCATCCATTGCCAACAGCCTCTGTTGTGTTGGTACACTTGTCTCAAATTCTGATAAGAATCTTTCTAGAGAGTTCAGCCCATCAAATGTGGGTAGATTACTTACTATTGTGCCAATCTAATGAACTTCTCTGGTTAGCCTAGCACATCTTCTTGTATATACTTCGTACATCTGATTCTGCTAGTTTTCCAGTGCTTCTTCTGAATTGGATGAACATGCACTGTCACTTCGCCAACTCATATTTCCGTCAGCTGTAGGGTTGATATAATCCTACTGTCTCACCATTAATTTGTAGATGTTTTCCAATTCAAATGCATGGTCTTCCTCTCTGATAGGTTCTATGTATCATGGACCTTCATATAGATCTAAAGGTGCAATGACCCTAAGGCTAGCTTTCTCAAATGTCATGCATCTTTTCTTTAAATCAACAATAATGGAATTGTCGAAGGCCCAATCAATTCCTAACAATGCAGGGTAAGGGAAGCTATCATCAACAATTTCAATTACCTCAAACTCTACAAATGTTCTTACCCTATCGATGTCCACTGGGACATGCTGTAATCATCCAAATGGGCTAACAGCTTACTGATTAGCCATGCGAAGCTTGGTAGGGGAATATATCAGCTTGGGTTTTCCCATCAATGCCTAAGTTTTCTTCGTCATGACATTGACTTCTGACCCTAAGTCAAGGACCACATAGTGCATCTCATACTCTTCTATCTGAGCATTCAAGTGTAGTTCTTTATTTTTCCTTCTCCTTCTTCCAATTTGGTGCACTGCTTTATTCAGTAAGGGGTCTATTTTTCCTAGTTCATACTACTTCATTAAATCTTGTAATTCTTGTACAACGTTTTTATCTTGAATCAACTTAACAAAAGTGTGCAAGAATTCCATGAGTTTGCTTACCTCTTTCTCCTATGTTGGTTATGCAGACGGATCAAACACCTGAGGAATGCCATATTCTATGATTTCTGGTTGTCTCTTTGATAAATATCCTTGATCTCCTTTGAACTCTTTCCTTGCCTCCTCAAATATCTTCCTTTCTTTCTTAGCATCAAACGTTGGGGTCTTTTATGTATATTTCCTGACTCTATGGTCATTTTCAGTCCTTCCTTGGGTTTCTCTACCTTCTCTTGTAGCAATGCCTCCTTGAGTAATAACAATGAATCTAGGGTCTTCTCCATGAGGTTCAACATATATCAGTTGTACTTGTGGGTTTTGCTGGGGTCCTCATTTTCCTTGAAGTTTAGCGAGCAACACAGGGAATTCTTCTATGACATGCTCAAAGAAGTTAAAGTAACTACAGGTTGTGCAAGGATTGTGACAATCCCTTGCTAGATGGCCTGGTTGCGCACAATTGTAACAGATTATTTTTCCTCGGCCTCGACCCATACCTCCTCCTCCTCCTAGTCCTCAGTAGCCACCATGAGGAGTGAAATTTCCTATGCCCGGAGAGTTGTACTACAGAGTGTTTCTCTATTGTTTTTATTCACCTTGAATCTTGTATATGTCTCTTGAACTTTTATGCATGAGATCATAAGCTCTACAATCCCGATCATCATGCCCCACTGATTTATAGAATGTAAGATACAAGTTTGTGGGTGCCCAGACGTACTTCTGCATGTAATAGCACTCACCTGGGTGATGCCTATTTCTGCATACCTCGCATGATGGTAGGTTAACTTGCTTTAAGGGGCTCGGTTCTCCTAATGAAAAGTACTCATGAAATAAAGGGTAATGTTTCTTATCATGGCCTTCAGATCTGCATCTTACACACCAGATATCTTCCCTTTTGTCTTTTCCCTTATCTTTCTTCATATCCTCGATCTGTAAAGACAAACTAGTTAACTGCCTCATGATCTGGCTAATGCCTGAGCTAGATTCTCCCCTCAGTGTTGATTCAAGCTTCATGGAAATCTCCAAATATTCTACCTGAGATGCAATCTTTTGTTGCATCAAAGGGATTCTTATGTGTGGTAAAAACGCAATGATAAACCACTCTTTGTTTTGTTCATCGAGGATTTGGAAAGTTAATCAACCTGTCATGGTATTGAATCTCTGGTCAAACTCCCAAACAGGTTCTGCTACCTTTTGTTTAATTTCTTTTAGTTCCATAATACATTGTGACTCCGACTTAGGTTTCTTAAAATCTGTAATCAACGCATTCTTGATCTCATTCAAGGGCTTAGGTTATGCCAGTCCTTGGACAAGTTTCATGTACCAGGTTAGTGCATGGTCCCTTAGCGTAGTGCTGAACTCGATTCTCTTGATGGCTTCATTAGTAATATGTTTAATATTCCATACGACCTCACATAGAAACCAATGTTGATCTAGGTCTTCAGATCCATCTCCTCTAAAGATAGGGAGTCTCATTTCATCTTCCATGAAGATGACTAGGGTTCTTGTCTGAGTAGATGTTGGGCTAGTGTTAATAGTACTCTAAAGACTCTAGTGCTTCTGACTATTCTGACTGCTAGGTATTGTTGAGACAACAGGAGGATTAACGTTATTTACTTCAGTAGTTTGCGCAGTTCCTGAGGTTTTTGGCTCACTTTGGCACAGTTCTTCAGCTTCCCCTTCTTCTATTCTGGTGGGATCTAGATGCTCTTCATCAGTTATATCTTCCTCTTCTCCACTATAGAAACCTTCTTCACCATAGTTTTTCTTAAGCAAATTCTCAAGGTGAACTCTGCAGAATACTTTCCCACTACGCGTATGTCCTGCTTCTATGTCCCTGTCGCTATCCGAGATCTTGAACACTAGCCTTTTCAGTTCCGATCAATCTACTATATCTTCAAGATGTGGTTTTCATGTAAGAGCATCTTGATTCTTAGCTTCAGGAAGTGCACAAATTGTCCTCTGGGTCCCTTGAAAAAGTATCTCTCAGCTTGACTATACGATTCTATTATGTCAACAACAAACTCAGTGATATACCCTCCGATGGTACTATCAAACCAGTGATCTACTACTCTGGATACAACATTGTCGACTCTCTTGACCTTCTGGATCAATGCTGGTGTCCAAACCATAGGGGGCCTAGATCTGATTTCAAACTGTGTGTCAGCTAACCTAGCCAACCACTCATGTAACTTCTGATGGATTCCTCTAAAGAAGATCTCGTGAATGTCGGTGAAGATGTATCTTTGTAGCCAATATTTAGTGCTTATTTTAGGGTTCTTGTTCTAGGCTTCAGCAAAGTCCTTCTCTTGATCCTCTACCCACTTCTGAATATCCATCTTCGATGGGAACCACCTTGAAATTCCCTCAAAAATATTCTTGTCCTGGCAATGAAACCATTTATTGGCATAGGGGAAAACCCAGGGTTCATCTCCAAGAGCATACCAACAAGCCCTAGCTACTGAACCTTTCAGCAGCACCTGCAAAGAAGATGCAGTCTCACCCAAAGCATCTATGAAGGGGTTGCAGAATAGAGATGTCTACAACCACTACTCACGAAATCGCATTCCCCACATGCCTGTTCCACCTAGGAGTATACACCTTCACAAGCACAGTCCATCGGTGCTTCACCTCCCTCTTTGGGTCTTGACAATAGGCAGGATCAAGAATTCTCAATGATCTGTAGCTGGTGCTAACTCTCTCTAGGAGAAAACCACTTCCCAACACACTCTCTCACTTGTAAAGAGTTTCTCACAGGCCTGACAACCCACTTCTTCAACCCGTTTCAACCCAATTCCCTCAAGTTGAGGCTGACAGCAACAACAACTGGTCAATTCCACTCAGGCAACACAGAAGGAAGCAACCCAAATATAGTTTAGGTATAGACTCAACTCTGCAAGAACAAATAGGCTGGGCTCCCAGGACACATAGGTGACATGGCTCAATCCATAGTTTTCCACTAGTTTTTAGGGTGCATGACAAGGAATCCACATAGAGGTCAAACACCAACTCCATGGTTTAGACAGGGGTTGTATAGGCTTCTCAAGATAACATCACAGGTTTCTGGTTTCAGAGTTGCATGAGGTATACAAAGATTAGATGCATCGGCAACACAGTTCAAACAATGAACGAATGAATGGAGGATGAACCCCTATCACAGCTCAATTCTTGGGTTAAATTGCATGTGCCTGGGCCAACACATGTTTCCCATGAAGCTGTATGCACTCCATCAAGTATGAGTTCCCTTTTTTTTCATACGTTGGAGCTGCATGCGTTGCCGCTCCTAGAACTTAGGATAAAAAAATGTTTGTCACACAGCTTTGGAATGATAATAAATGATTATTCCCAGAAACTTAAGCCCCTAATCTTAGCCCCATTTTTCCAACATTTCATCCCCCTTTCCCTTACCCACCTTGTGGAATCTTAGTCCCCCATCACTCTTTCTTTGTGGTCAGTCTGCAGGCAACGATGTTTAATCTTTATTAATGTTTTGCATAATTACATATACAAAAACAACCTCTTGGCATTTAACACTTAGGCTCTTCGGCATAATAAAAACATAATCCCACCAACTTATCAATACTCTGCTCAACATCTTACAAAACATGATTAAAATTCATAAACATGATTTACAGCAGGGCTCATCCTTGGGGATATTATAGTAAGACATTTACTTCAGAGCCTAAATTCAGGATAACATCTCCCATGTTAAAATCCACAATGTTGGCATTCAGTATGAATTTTTATCGTGTCCTTGTTCTTGTATGGAGATGATTGATTGTATTTTTCTCTAACTTCCCTTCTACCTCTGTGTTACATCCTTCTAGCAGTTTGTAATACTTTAATAGACGATGGATCATTCAATAACTTAACACAGGATTGCAAAAAATTCTTTATGGTACTTGTTGAGGAAAATATATGAAGTGATCTTACTCAAGCATTTTCAGATTCTTCTTGGCTAAATCAAAATAGATGGGAATATCACCCTATGTTTATAGCCATCAAAAGTAAAATCCTAACTCACACATATTAATTACAGGTGATTGGGCTAGTCTTTTTTATAAATAAAGGCTTGCTAGAAAATTCATTTTAATGTGATTTTCTAAATATAATGGTTGCTTAAATAAATGTAGGGACATAATTAAAGACACCAAGATGATAATCGAGACAGATGATACATACATCAATCCTTTATTCCATTCCAATTCACTAAAGAGTCATTATTTTTACAAAATTTCATGCAGAATTTTCGGACCAAAGTCAAACTTAGACATCCCCGATGGAAGATACAAAAGGACCTCGGACAAAAAATAAAAAAATTGAACTCTAAAAGATGGATCATCTTGCCATAGATTGCTTCTCACTCGACTCTTCACAATAACCTTTGTAAGTCATGAAAACTAATTCACAAACGGACAAGTCTACACAGACTATCAAAGATAGATCAACACCTCTAAAAAACAAGTGACTGAATGATGTAATTCAGCCCTGAATCTTGTTGTCTACAATAAGACCCTTCTATGATAAAAAAAAATTAGTCTTGTGATAAATTAAGGAATGAATGAAAACTGAACTATCTAAACATAAACGCAAAGAGAAAGCTTTAGTATTCTTCTCCTTCTATCCTCCTCATGTTCCTCCCTTTCCTTTTGCCTTTAACCAAATTAGAATTGGTTGAAGTAGTTGAACTACCTCATTATTTAATTAACTAAAGACTCAACCAACCTTTTAGTTAGGGGGGAATGTAATAATCATAATAAGGGTTATAAATAAATAATAACTAGTAGGTGGGACCCCTTGTGACTCCCTTTAGCTTATTAACAATCATAACATAACTAGTTAATTAAGAAAAACACCCCTCCTTGTGACTCCCATCATCACATTAAAATTTGACAATTTAGATCATTGATATTTGAAATTATTTTCAAAAAATATATTACTCATATATCCAAAGAAAACATGTTGCCCAAAACTTCTGAAGTCAACTATCATCAACAATAAATAACATAAAAACTCAAAACCATATTTCCCACTCTGAGATGCAATCTTTCCTTGATTGTTGCTGTCACCCTTTGACTTTTTTGAATTTCCTTTGGTTGTGTTGAGCCTTTAGTTGCGTTGAGCCTTTAGGCCTAATCTCATTGATCACGTGAGAACAATCATCCCTGAAATGCATTCGGGAAGACATGGATTTATCAGAGACATTGGAGGGTGGGGAAGGGACAACAATGGATTTTCCTTTTTCAAGGGCATGGTGGGCCTCAATTTTCAACCTTTTGCTAGCATGAGAGGACTGAATTGGTGAGTGGATAGGTGCAACTTGGGAAATTTGTTTAACATGTAGGGGAGTAGGTAAGGACAAATTGGGCCAGCCACGATGTCGGGAGACTGTCGGGTGGACAATATCTTTCCATCCGTCATTTTTGGGAACCTCGGGCTGCAATGAGACATGAGGGGGAATGTGAATACCAAGGGCTTGTGTAACTTGGAAGGGATGCCTTTCAGGCCTAGTTTGGACCACCCCTTTCCCAATTCAATTGAAAAATATGGCCTGAAACAACTGGTCTAACTCTTGCAAGTCAACATCAATGTGTATGGAGAATCTTGGCCTTCTTGGACCTCTGTTCCAATTACCTCTCCCTCGGTTGCCTCTTCCATAGCTACCTCGGCAGGAAAAGGTCATTTTTGCATGCATTATTGATTATCAAATAGTCCTTTTAACAACCATACATGAAAACTCTTTAAACATATGAAATATATTTTGGCTCAGCAACATATCAAACTCATGCAATCCAATCCGATATACAAATTGTTTAACCATTGTCGATGATCAGGGAGTGAACAAAAGGTTCTAGGATATACAAGGGGTTTGTATTGAGAAAAAAATGATAAAAAGAGGGGGTAATAAACATGGTTACTTCTCAAAGACAAAAATAACCAACTGTAATGCAAACCAAATAAAATATCACTATGATCCAACAAGAAAATGTGACTTCAAACTTCTTTAATACAGAACTCTTCTTGACTGTAATTAAATWTTAKAASAGGAAGTGAAAAATGAATGTGGGAAGGTGATGGGGTTGTAATGAGCAAAAAAAGAAATAATGATAGGGAAAGAGAGAGGATATTGTTCATAAAATTAATTAAGTAATCCGTAAAACCATTATGTAAAAGGAAATAATGCCAACCAAATGACCATTGTGACCCAAAAAACAACTACTATGCACAGTTCAAACAATTATGTCCATTAACTTGCTCACTGTTCGTAACCAAATATTTAACACAGCGTCATCAAACAAGATAGTATGCATTCCACAAAAACCTGTAGGGGAACTCTGTTTCATCTCACTTATCCATTTAATATTTTAAACAATTCCCAAATGAATACACAATCAATTATTTCCACTCTGCTTAGCACCCACTTATCAACCACTACCCATGAATTATTTCAATCATTAAATAAAGACACAAAAAATGTGCACGATCTCTTCCTCTAATTCATTTAATAATTGAATTGTAATGAGATTATGTTGTCATAGATCCTGTACCTATCTCTACTATGAAACATGATATTCATCAATACACATAACAAATAGCCAAATACAACCATTAATA
>JASDQU010242756.1:88735-121295 GCA_032191745.1 Picea mariana
AGGAAGTGAAAAATGAATGTGGGAAGGTGATGGGGTTGTAATGAGCAAAAAAAGAAATAATGATAGGGAAAGAGAGAGGATATTGTTCATAAAATTAATTAAGTAATCCGTAAAACCATTATGTAAAAGGAAATAATGCCAACCAAATGACCATTGTGACCCAAAAAACAACTACTATGCACAGTTCAAACAATTATGTCCATTAACTTGCTCACTGTTCGTAACCAAATATTTAACACAGCGTCATCAAACAAGATAGTATGCATTCCACAAAAACCTGTAGGGGAACTCTGTTTCATCTCACTTATCCATTTAATATTTTAAACAATTCCCAAATGAATACACAATCAATTATTTCCACTCTGCTTAGCACCCACTTATCAACCACTACCCATGAATTATTTCAATCATTAAATAAAGACACAAAAAATGTGCACGATCTCTTCCTCTAATTCATTTAATAATTGAATTGTAATGAGATTATGTTGTCATAGATCCTGTACCTATCTCTACTATGAAACATGATATTCATCAATACACATAACAAATAGCCAAATACAACCATTAATATTTTAAATACAAAGATATTGACTTTCCATTTAACCTCACAAACAACCATCACCATTCAACACACACTATGTTGTGGAATACACAAGCATCTGACAAAAAATAAAGGGGATTTATGTGACTGTATAAGTTCAATCATTCTAAATCTAAACATCCATAGTGTTGGGCTATCAATCCAATACAACAAGGCAGCAACAACATGCCTGATCTTATAACATACAACGATCAAAATGCAGCAAAACCATGTTTACAAACTTATGACCCTCTCTGATGGTGCAATAAAATAATATCGATAACAAATACAGTGGATGGTTGTGCCATAATTACCACAATTGCAACACTCCATTTGGAAATTAAAAACACACATTCACAACAATCATCAACTCAACTTAAAATGTTGTAGGAAATCCACACATACCCAAGCATTACACATGAAGCATCGTTGTGCATTAATCAATTGTAAACTAATGTTGGGTTAACAATTAACAATTGAAATGTAAGGGCAATGACCGTGCATTGAAACCAATTCTCCAATCAACCAATTACTATGCTGATTTTACCAATTAGATTGTCATAATAACCAATGCAGTGACTAAATACCAAAACCAACACCACTATCAACATAATCAATAGAGAAGAGCCAGAAATTGAACACTGTCAACCATACACCAACAACTCAAAACAACAAATAGTATCCTTGATGACCATAATGGTTTCCTCTATTAAAACTAGGGCTGGAGAAATCAAGGGTTTGCTCTGTGGACCAACACATGGATATAAGGATTTGACTCCCATTATCGGGTGAGAACTTCTGAGACCAGTGGTGCACACACATGGTATACAACAAATAACTTCGTAGACAGGGTTATAATCCTATGATAGGAGAGATTACTAACAAAGAACCAAGGTTTCATTCCGATCCTGTCACAACCCTTAGAACACATAGGGTATAACCCTCGTGGTTTCCAAATCAACTCGAGAATGTTGAGATAGGACAGGGCCAAGAAATAACAGTCACATTAAGAAATCCATTTGGTGAAATATCCATCACGAGCCACTGTGCAACATTAGTAACATGAATGAACTCATATCAAATTGGAGCAAAGAAGAGTGACACAAGGTGTTCAAAACCAATAAACCCCATAACAACAAAAGAATAGGTATGGAATATGAAGGCATGGATACATACAACCACTCTAAACCAAATGAAATCCTCCGACTAAAACCAACAAGGATGATAGAGAGCCTTTGTGGCTGCCAACACTCAGAACGACCAATAAATTTGTGACTTCAAACTCTATTGCAATGAAAACCACCAACGATTCATTCCAGAAAATTATCACGAATTGACACAGTTGCCCCACTCAAGGAAAGCACAAATCCATACATATCGAGCCACTATCTATTTCATAACTAGAGAAAATTCATAGATGGCCAAAAAGACATACATGTAACCAAGATCACCTTAAAATGTGAATTGGCTGAGAGGTTCTCCCTCTACTTGAAAGTTAGAGCCTAACCACAACAAACACAGTTGAACAATAGCGCGACTAGGGTGGTGTCCAATGGAAACATTAAGGGTGGTGTGCAGTAAATTCATGTCACCTCCACCCCAAGTCAGTTAATTACTTAGTACATGCCAGCCACCTTCCCATTAACTCTTTCAATTAAACCATGTATCGAAACCATCACCCACTAATTTCCAATAGCATGACCCATATCTCATTTATCCACTGCCAACTTATGAAAAAACACATATCAACCATGTTCCATATAACACAACAAATTACATAACTCTCACCTTATTGCTAGGATTAACAACAACCATTTAAATTTTAATGCATGTAGCACAAGAGCATAATTAGATTTCTTCCTTTTGAATTTTTCTTAGGTTTCTTTTATTTCTTTTCAATTTCTCTTATGTGTTGTTGCTAACATGTTTATTGTGTAGGTGCCACAATAAGAAATCCATGAACATATAGAAACGATAACCATGGATAACATAGTCCATCGCAACATGAAATTAGAGCCTAGAGCAGGAGAAACAATACATAACATGTCTTATCCATCATCCCATTGTCGCAATTAGAACCAACACATAATAGGCCTTATCAATCGCCAATAAAACCAAGATTTCATCAACCATGTAAGCAGTGTCGAATAACAGCACAAACATCAAATGAGAACCAGATATTGTTTCCCAATCTACAAGGGGGTCCCACCTACTAGTATTATTTATATTGTTAGCTTATAATAATAGGCTTTAGCAATACTTTGCGGGCAAAAAACACTCGTTGTGATTTTAATCATCAACAAACTGGTGAATCCACAGGGAAATTTGTTTTCAACATATTTAGAACTCAAAACTCATGGTTTCACAGACCAAGAACAACAGGTCAAGAAGATATAACCAAGAAGATCATGCAATAGAGGGAAGTGAGCAGATTAAATGAAAAAAATGACCAGGAATTTGGTAATAACTCATGTTAAGTGTTAAGTATGAGGGGTTTTACCACTATATGCATAATCATTCAACTGGAATCTTTTCTTTACTTCAAGGAGACAAATTATGGACTTTCTCTTTTAAAATCTCAATGGATGAAGAAATGGAAAGAAGAAGCGGGAGATAACCAACTCTTTATAAGAAAGTAGTAGATATATATAACAAATTCAAGGGTGCCTTCAGAGGAAACATCATAACAGTTGTGTAATCTTGATTGTTATTGACTAGCAATGCTTTGCAGGAGTGTCACTGTGGAAAAATTGATCCAACATCCTACTTTGACCAAATTAACTAAAGTATGGTAGGAAACAAAATCTGGACAGAAGTAGAATTGCAAAAATTAAAACAACAACAATAAATGATAGAAATGAAAAGAAACAAGAAATGCTTTAACATAGAAAGAAAAAGTCAAACTATTGTAAAGCAGAAAAGAGAAGTGAAAAATTGAAAGCATAGCTAGGCTACTAGTATACAAAAAATCTAAACATCATTATAACTTTTCACGTCGGTCCCTCGTAATGTTTCAAAGGAGAACCATTAGTGCTAGAGAAAAACAATTGCTCCTGTAAATCCTTTGGAATGTAAGAGTTAGTGTCTAGGACAAAAGCAATTTTGAAAGGACCCAAAATTAACACTTGGAACCCCGAAGTGATCATCATCCCCTTAACTTATATGATTAGACCATCAAGGTAGATATGGGTACTGATCAATTCATCAAGAGTTATGTTTATAGGTCTTTTAAAAGCAGTACTTGCATCATGTAAACCAAAAAACAAGCATTTATAAGTCATGGTACCCCAATTTGTGATAAGAGTGGTTTTGTGAACATCTGCCCTTTTTCCTTTGATTTTACTGTAACCCAAAAAAATTTCAAGCAAGGGCCTCATATGTGACCTTACAAACTGCTGTAGGAAAAGGATTTCTCATAATAGATTGACTAAAAGTGAGAAAACTAATGCAGGTTCTAATACGATTAGTGGTTTTCAATGTAGGAACCCAATTGGAAACCCATTCAGAGTAGACTGGAAAAATAATCCCATCCTTTAAGACATTTTACAACTCCCCTTGAAAAGTCACTTTAGATTTAGAGTTAATAAGTCTTTGTTTTTTCCTATCTGGTTTCATGTCTTCCTTGATGTGAATAGCATGTTGTGTAAGAACAGGATCAAAACCACAAATATCCTCATAAGACCAATAAAACACTTCTTGAAATCCACCAAGTGGTTTGGAAAACCTCATTTCTTCTTTATCATAACATTTGGCACCTATTTTAACATTCTTTGAAGATTCGAGTGCCCCAATATTCAAAGAGATGGTTTCACCCACCTTCCTTCGTAACTCCCCTTCTTTATGTTTTTCTTTATTGCCTACACCACTCGATGAAGACAAACTCTCAAGAGGATTCAAGCCCTTAGGAATCTTGTCATCTTCTATGGATATAATTTCCATGGGTTTAGGAGGTTCATCTTGAATGAAAGAACAACAACTCTCATCGTTAGGTAGGGCCTGCCAAGATTCTACCCCATCAGGGATATGTGGATGATATCGAGATTGAAAAGAACAATCAGGCCTATGAGGAAAAGGTTGTTGATTAGGAGAAGCTGCAAATATAGCCAACCGATCATCCATTGAATTTAACTCCCTCTTAACACGAGTGATGTTGAAAAATAATAGGTTCAACATAAGTGCCCAAATAGTTTGGGTGTATTGTTCCATCAGTTTGTCACTAGGAGAGTAAATTTTATGTACCAAGTTAACAACAAGCTTA
The DNA here is from genome assembly GCA_032191745.1 of Picea mariana. Lineage (NCBI taxonomy): Eukaryota > Viridiplantae > Streptophyta > Pinopsida > Pinales > Pinaceae > Picea > Picea mariana. The sequence continues at coordinate 93,574 of JASDQU010242756.1, forward strand.
GAATCTCCAAAAAAGGAAAGGTGGCCACAACCGAGATTATAGGCATTTTCAATGCCTAATAATAAATCTAATAATTCAGTGACATGGTTTGTACATGCAAACTCTAACCTGTAAGACAAATTATGAATTTTCCCTATAGGGGAAACCAGGATAATGTCAGCCCCATTACCTTCATCAAAGCGCGAACCATCAAAGTACATGTGCCACATTTCATCATCTAAATCAATTTGTTCCAAAGGAATATTATCCTCCTCAGCAAAGATGGAATATACTCCTAGATATTCCTCGATATAGTTTACACTAGGTTGTGGAAAAATCTCTATGTAGGGTGAAATTGATGCAAGAGCATCTCCTGAGACAAGCGAGCCACCACAGAGGATGAAGGATAGCTGGGCACATGCCAGTGCCAATTTTTAAAATTTTCCCTTGAAGTTGATGCGCTAAACATAAATGAGATCATTTAAATTAAGGCACCTTGGTAAAATGTATTCAGACCTTGAGCACCCCGCTCTCTTCTGAGATAGACAGAGGCATTTGTAGTAGTAGATGTAAGTAGGTATAATTGAATATTAGATTAGACAGTTCTAGGAGAAAGAGGGAGAATGAATATAGACACCCTCATTGTGCATTGTGACATAGTTCAGTTTAGGAAGAGTTAGAAGAGTCCAGAGCATAGGAGAGAAAACAGAGAATTGTAGAAGAACACCCATGTACAGATCTTGAATTAATAGAAGAAGTTGATTTAGATTCATGGCTGTTGTGTTATTCTCTGTGTAAGTGTGTTGAATGCTATGCTCATGAGTATTTACTTACTGTTAAGTATTTTCTATTATGTTGTATGTATAATTTCATGTGTTGAGATTGAAATCTTAGAAGAAGTGGAATGAGTTACAATTGTTTCTCTACTTGAGCAAGGATTCCTGCAAGGAGTGCAGTTGAAGTCATCTGCAAGGAGTGCATTGACAGAAGGCTCAGAGAATTAAATTTTGTTCTCATTCATCTCGAAGGTGCAGTTAGGCACAGTTCTATACAAGGAGTGTGCAGGCCAAGCTAAGTCTCAGAGTTGCGATTCTGAGCAGAGTATCCGAAGACTGCTGCTGCAGGAGTGTGCAAAGTAAAAATACTTCAACACTGAGACGTCGTTAAAGATTTTCCACAAGGAGTGTGTGCAAGTAGTTGCTTGGAGGACTTGAAGGTCATAAGAAAGCTCAGGAGGAATAGACCTTTGAATTCACTGAAAGGTGAGTGCAGAGAAGCTGCCGTGGAAATTCGGGGAGAAGCGTCGCAGATTGGCGAAGCAGGCGAATGAATCTCGTGGAGAGGCACTTCTTCATTTCGCAGAATCATCAAAATGAGAACAGATGGACGAAATTTTTGGAGGAGATCTCATGAAGTTCCAAGAACTGTTAGATCTTTCAGAGGTACAAGGCAGTTACAGCGCAAGTGGTGAGAGGACTAGGAGCCGTCCATATGAGGAGGATAGGTGGCAGAGATCAAGAGATCTCACGAACTCGGAAGTTCACAGGGTGAGAGCCCAAGCATCGGGTACTCAAAGTCACGAAGACACGAGGAGCGAGAAGGAGAATAGCCATTGGATCCGAATCATAGGAGAACCGTCGGATCTACACTTAGGATCATGTATCGGGGTCTCATGAGAAAAGACTCGAGGATTTGGCCGCAGGGATCGTGATATTGCGAGAAGCGATATCCCAACTGTTGGAGAACAGTGTGGGCCATAGCGGAGTTGGTGAGTGGAGGACAGATGGCATAAGCCATCGAAATCTCACCGCGAGAAGTCCCCAAATATCAGTGTTAGGATTCACGATCTCATGAAGTCTGAAGTCTCGGTGAGATAAGGGACCATTGAAAAATCAACTCACGTGCGCATCGACATTTCGGCACACCGGGTATCGCGAGTTGGAAACCTAAGTGTTTGACATAGCGAGTTGCGAAGTCGCGATAGGATAAATCACGATAGGAGAAGGGTGAGGTCATCATTGATTCATATCAGCGCTCGGGGACTCGTAAGATTCACACCCGACCACTGACCTTTGGACTCGCGAAGTCGCGAGTTTCGATCCTTCGATAAGAAGAAGGAGGGAAGTCTCGTGAAATAATCTGTGGGTAGATAATTCCCGATAGGGAAGTAGAAGAACCTTGGAGTTCTTCAGGCCGAGAAGAAGAATATCTTGTGAGCGGACATGCCTGGGTGGCACGCCCTACGTCAAGTGGTATCAGAGCTTAGAAAAGCTTCTTTGCTTTCTGTAGCAGAGGACAAGGAGATTTCACGATGCCACCAAGGAGAAGGGGTAGAAAATCACCTGATCCAGAGGAGGAAAGGGAATTGTCCAGAGAAAGAGGTAGGAAAGGGAAGAATCCAGACATGGAGAGAGAAATACGAAATCTTTGTGCCAGAATGGAGGACATGGAGACATCACGAAGGCACAAAGCTGATGTAGGAGATATCAGTGAATCTGAAGATGAAGAGGATGCTGGACATGGAGGAGAATAAATCCCAGCGGAAGATGCAGTGAGTGAACGCTTACTTAAAGTTGTTGCAAGGATGAGTACAAAGGTAAAGATGGACATTCCAGTTTATGAGGGAAATCTGGATGCGGAAGAGCTGCTAGATTGGATTAGAGCTCTAGACACTTACTTCGATTATGAAGATATCGAAGAGGATAAGAAGGTCAGGCATGCCGTCACAAGATTAAAAGGTCATGCAGCCTTGTGGTGGGATGAACTACAAGCTGACAGGCGTTGCCAAGGCAAGCAGAAAATTAAGAGCCGGGATAGGATGATTGCAAAAATGAAGGCAAAATTCATTCTCAGGGATTATCAAATTTCTCTATTTAGGAGGATGAAGAACCTGAGACATAAGTTGATGACAGTGAAGAAGTATACTAAGGAATTTTACAGGTTGAATATCAGGGCAGGTCATCGCAAAAGCAATGACGAAAAGGTGGCCATGTATATGAATGGCCTGAGGTATGAAATTCGGGATGAAATAAATATGGCAACCATCCGAACGGTGGAGGATGCCTATCAAATGGATTTGAAAGCTGAAGAGAAGATGATCTGTAAGAAAGGTCAGTGAGGCAGAGGTAGGAGTCATCCCAAAGGAAAATCGGTTGCCCAAGATAAATACTAGAATCCCAAGGACGACTGGAAGAAACCTCAGACTCATACAGAGAGAGGTGGAAGTTTGTAGTGAGGGTGATATGTTGAACAAAGAGAACAACATACTGAGCAGAGAGGAGGATATGCTGATAATAATAGGTTTCCTCGTACCAGAGGTAGAGGAAGAGGAAGAGGTGGAGTAATCACATGCTTCACATGTGGAAAAAATGGGCACAAGTCATTCGAGTGTCTGGAGAAAAAGAAAGAAACTGGAGAGACTCACATTGCTGAGGCACAGAGGCGAGATGTTGAGGCAGAATACGTTGAAGGCGGAAGATCGTTGGTGATGCGGAAGGTCCTTTTGATGCCAGAGAAGATGGAGAATTCAGCGCAGAGGAACAATTTATTTAGGACTGCTTGCAAGACCAAGGATAGAGTGTGCAAGGTCATCGTGGATAGTGGAATCATCGATAATCTCATTTCAACTGAGATGGTAGAAAAGCTAGAGCTGGAGACAACTGATCACCCGAGTCCATACAAAGTTTCATGGCTACAGAAGGGACATTAGGTAAATGTCACTAAACAATGCTTAGTTGACATTAAGATAGGAGGATATAATGATAGGATTTTATGTGATGTTATTCCTATGGATGTTTGTCATTTATTGTTGGGCAGACCATGGAAATATAATAGAAATGTAATTCATGATGGGAGAATGAATACATATACCCTGAAGAGGAATGGGAGAACTCATATGTTGCATCCAATTGAAGATAAAGAGATGAAGCTGGAGGTAAACAACACAGTACTTCTCATGAGTGGGAAGGAACTTCTTATAGAAGTTAAGAAAAAGGAGGATCCACAATTCTTTGTGGTCAGAAAACCGAGAATTGTTCTGACTAGTACAAGGGTGGATTATTTTCCAGAAGAAGTTCAGGAACTGCTAGAAGAGTTCGCTGATATTGTAGTGGACGAACTACCTCATTCATTGCCACCGATGAGAAGTGTGAGTCATCATATAGACCTCATACCAGGAGCTAGTTTTCCAAACAAAGTCGCGTACAGATTGACACCACAGGAGAATGAGGAGTTAAAGAAGCAGGTCCAGGATTTATTGGACAAGGGATTGGTCAGAGAAAGCTTGAGTCCATGCGCTATTCCGAAAGTACTCAGTCCGAAGAAAGATGGAGGATGGAGGATGTGCACTGATTCAAGAGCCATTAATAAGATAACTATCAGGTATAGATTTCCATTTCCAAGGATGGATGATCTGATGGATTGCTTAAGTGGAGAATTTGTTTTTTCAAAGATAGATTTGAAGAGTGGATATCATCAGATTCGTATGAGAGAAGGTGACGAATGGAAAACAGCGTTCAAGACAAACGAAGGTTTGTATGAATGGCTTGTCATGCCATTTGGCTTGACGAATGCACCAAGTAACTTTATGAGGTTGATGAATGAAGTCCTGAAGGAATTCATCGGAAAATTTGTCATTGTGTATCTGGATGACATATTGATTTTCAGCAAGACGAAGGCTGAACATCTGAATCATTTGGCTATTGTGATGAAGAGATTATAGCAAGAGAAGTTGCTGATAAACATGAAGAAGTCCTCATTCATGAAGACAGAACTCATTTATTTGGGGTTTGTTATATCTGCAAATGAATTGAGGATGGATCCAGATAAGGTGGGGATGATCAAGAATTGGCCATCACCGAGGAACGTATTTGAGGTGAGGAGTTTTCATGGACTAGCTAGTTTCTACAGAAAATTCATTAGAAATTTCAGCGGGATTAGTGCAGCAATGATGGATACAGTGAAGAAAAGACATAAATCTTTTCACGGGATGGAAGAGGCGGAGAAGATTTTCAATTTATTGAAACGAAAGATTACAGAACAACCGGTTTTGGTGTTGCCGGATTTTCAGAAAACATTTCAGGTGAAATGTGATGCAAGCGATTTTGCCATAGGAGCAGTCTTGAGCCAGAAAGACAGGCCGATTGCATATTTCAGCGAGAAGCTGAATGAGGAAAAAGAGAAATATTCCACATATGATAAAGAATTCTATGCCATCATACAGGCATTAAAGAAATGGAGACACTATTTGATTCCAAAGGAATTTGTTTTATATAGTGATAACCATGCATTACAATTTGTGACTCAACAGGAAAAGTTGAACTAGAGGCATGTTAAATGGGTTGAATACATGCAAAATTTCACTTTTGTGATAAAACATATTTCTGGTACTGCTAACAAAGTTGTTGATGCTTTGAGTAGGAAGTGCTTGTTGTTGCAGGAGTTCAAAGTCCGGACATTAGGCTTTGATGATCTTAAGGACATGTACATAGATGATTCAAACTTTAAGGAAGTGTATGAAGTAGCTGAGAATCCAGTTCTCAGAGACAGAAGCCAGTGGATAGAGTACGTGATCCAGGAAGGGTTGTTGTTTAAGGGCAATCATTTGTGTATTCCGAAATTCTCCATGAGGGAGAATCTGTTGAAGGAAAAGCACAGTGGAGGATTGGCCGGACACTTCGGTCATGATAAGACATTTGCAAAGCTGAGAGAATCATACTTTTGGCCAGGGATGTGTTCAGAGGTCAAGATTTGCCAGCATTCAAAGGGAAGAAAGCAGAATGCAGGATTTTATCAGCCATTTCCCATACCAGACAAGCCGTGGGATGAAATTAGCATGGATTTTATATTGGGATTGCCAAGGAACCAAAGAGGTGTTGATTCCATCTTTTTGGTAGTGGATAGGTTTTCCAAGATGGCACTTTTTATCCCATACCAGAAGACCAGTGATGCGACTCACATTGCAAATCTGTTCTTCAAGGAGGTCGTTCAACTTCATGGATTGCCAAAAATCATAGTTTCGGACAGAGACACAAAATTCATAGGGCATTTCTAGAGGACATTATGGAAGAAGCTAGGAACTAATTTGATGTTTAGTTCTGCTTATCATCCTTAGATGGATGGACAAACAGAAGTGGTCAACAGAAGTCTGGGAGACTTGTTGAGGAGCTTGGTGACAGAGCACCATAGCAGCTGGGATAACATATTTCCGCAAGCAAAGTTCACATACAATGATTCAGTGAACAGGAGAACAGGACAAAGTCCATTTCAAATTGTATATGGAATGTAGCCAAGAGGAGTTTCTGAATTGAGGGATTCAAAACAGACTGCGACTAGCAGCGCTAGTGCAGAAGAATTCGCTGAAGCGATGAAAGAACTTCACACCAGGGTGAAAGAGCGGCTATTGAAATCAAGCCAAGAGTACAAGCACAGAGCCGATCAACATAGAAGACAACTTCAGTTTGAAGTTGGTGATCTAGTTCTAGCACATTTGAGGAAAGAAAGGTTCCCGAGGGGAACATATAATAAATTAAAAATGAAGAAAATTGGGCCATGCAAGGTCTTGAAGAAAATGGGACAAAATGCTTATGAAATTGAGTTATCGGATGGGATCGGAATATCTCTGACATTTAATGTTTTGGATTTATATCCATATAAAGATGATGAAGCAGGAGCAGAAAGTGATGATCAACAAGAGATCCAGTGGCAGAAGCAGATGCCAGTTGCAGAGAAGCCACAGATGGAACAGATACTGAATAAACGAGTGGGTAAGAAAACCAGAAGGAAAGAATATTTCAAATATTTGCTCAAGTGGAAGGACCATCCATTTGAATATGCCAGCTGGGAGACTGAAGAAGACATACGAAAGCATGGACATACCGTGCAGGAGTTCATGGACAGGATCCCATGCAAATTTTCAAGAGAGGGAGTATGATGCAGGAGCATCTCCCGAGACAAGCGAGCCAGCACAGAAGACGAAGGATAGCTGGGCACACGCCAGCGCCAATTTTTAAAATTTTCCCTTGAAGTTGATGTGCTAAACATAAATGAGATCATTTAAATTAATGCACCTTGGTAAAATGTATTCAGAACTTGAGTGCCCCGCTCTCATTTGAGATAGATAGAGGCATTTATAGTAGTAGATGTAAGTAGGTAGAATTGAATATTAGATTAGACAGTTCGAGGAGAAAGAGGGAGAACGAATATTGACACCCTCATTGTGCATTGTAACATAGTTCAGTTCAGGAAGAGTTAGAAGAGTCCAGAGCATAGGAGAGAAAACAGAGAACTGTAGAAGAACACCCAGGTACATATCTTGAATTAATAGAAGAAGTTGATTCAGATTCATGGTTGTTGTGTTATTCTCTGTGTAAGTGTGTTGAATGCTATGCTCATGAGTATTTACTTCCTGTTAAGTATTTGCTATTATGCTGTATGTATGATTTCATGTGTTGAGATTGAAATATGAGAAGAAGTGGAATGAGTTGCAATTGTTTCTCTACTTGAGTAAGGATTCCTGCAAGGAGTGCGTTGACAGAAGGCTCAGAGAATTAACTTTTTCTCTCATTCATCTCGAAGGTGCACTTAGGCACAGTGATGTACAAGGAGTGTGCAGGCCAAGCTAAGTCTCAGAGTTGTGATTATGAGCAGAGTATCCGAAGACTGCTACTGCAGGAGTGCACAGAGTCAAAAGACTTCAACACTGAGACGTCGTTAAATATTTTCCACAAGGAGTGCACACAAGGAGTTGTTTGGAGGACTTGAAGGTCGTAAGAAATCTCAGGAGGAATAGACCTTTGAATTCACTGAAAGGTGAGTGCAGAGAAGCTGACGTGGAAAGCCGGGGAGAAGCGTCGCAGATTGGTGAAGCGGGCGAATGAATCTCGTGGAGAGGCACTTCTTCATTTCGCAGAATCATCAAAAGGATAACAGATGGACGAAATCTTTGGAGGAGATCTCACGAAGTTCTGAGAACCGTTAGATCTTCCAGAGGTGCGAGGTAGTTACAGCACAAGTGGTGAGAGGACTAGGAGCCGTCCATCTGAGGAGGACAGGTGGCATAGATCGAGAGATCTCGCGAACTCGGAAGTTCACAGGGTGAGAGCCCAAGCATCGGGTACTCAAAGTCACGAAGACGCGAGGAGTGAGAAGGAGAATAGCCGTTGGATCTGGATCACAGGAAAACCATCGGATCTAAACGTAGGATCGTGTATCAGGGTCTCGTGAGAAAAGACTCGAGGATTTGGCCGCGGGGATCGCGATATTGCGAGAAGCGATATCCCGACCGTTGGAGGACAGTGTGGGCCATAGCGGAGTTGGTGAGTGGAGGATATATGGCATAAGACATTGGAATCTCACCGCGAGAAGTCCCCAAATATTGACATTAGGATTCACGATCTCGCGAAGTCTGAAGTCTCGGCGAGATAAGGGACCGTTGAAAATTCAACTCACGTGCGCATCGACATTTCGACGCACCGAGTATCGGGAGTTGGAAACCCAAGTGTTTGACATAGCGAGTTGCGAAGTTGTGATAGGATAAATCACGATAGGAGAAGGGTGAGTTTAGCATTGATTCATATCGGCACTCGGGGACTCGTAAGATTCACACCCGACCACTGACCTTTGGACTCATGAAGTAGCGAGTTCCGATCCTCCAATAAGAAGAAGGAGGGAAGTCGCACGAAAGAATCTGTGGGTAGATAATTCCCGATAGGGAAGTAGAAGAACCTTGGAGTTTTTCAGGCTGAGAAGAAGAAGATCCTGTGAGCGGACGTGCCTGGGTGGCACGCCCTGCATAAAAAATCCTTCCTTCTCTAAGGACTATAATGTTCTTACCATTCCAAGGAATAGACAAATTTGTCCTGTCGAGTGAGAGGTATCCACCGATTAAGACTTGTAAATATATTCCCAATATAATTGAGTAATTGCTTACAGGCATATCAATTACCTAAATATTAAGGGTTGTCCTTATTTCAGGGTGTGCGCACGAAACTAAGGTTACATATTTAATCTCGCCTATGGTCATTTGTTGTAGGATATTATAGGAGATCATGATTCTATAATTTTCATTTGTATAAGACAATACTATCTCTTCCATAATAATCTTCGACATCACACTTGGGCCCGAACCTCCATCAACGAGGAAATAATGGGAGATCTTATCCATAATCTTTAAAGAAATATAAAAAGGGGGATTTTTTACAGGGTATCTAAATTTATGTACACCTACTTTATTTACATATGAATCCTCTTTTTTTACCTCTTTAGAAATATTGTCTACGACGAAAGATTTTCCTTCCATGAATTGTTTCAGATGCCATTGTTGTTCAGGGACGAAAACCATGTCTATAAGGGTTGCATCTGCTTTGATTTTGGCCAACTTATTTAAGATATTGTACTTGGAAGAGGGGAGAGGGGAAGTAATTACTTGACTCTCAGGAACCTTAGAAACTTGAACAGTAGCAGTAGGTGAGGATGAGCTCGGTCTAGAAGAAATGCGGGGAGGATCAAATTTTCCCTTGGGAGCATAGGCTTTGCTCCTAGTATTGCTGATCATGACATCTTCTAGCTCTGAAAAATCTAAGACAACAATAGTAGCTTCTGGTATTTTACCAAAGATCTTATCTCTGGCACTTTTCCTTACCTCACATGTGAATTCCTCGCAGAAGTTACACCAACTTTGAGGAAAGATAGCTTTGGGCTTAAAATTATTCTCAATTGGACTTCTAAAGGGGGGTGCAGAAGAGGATGATGCTCCAGAGGTGAGACAATCCCTTTTCGCTCGAATGCTATCATACAATTGTTCATATCTTGTACTAGTTGTAAGAGGGTGGACATGTCTGTCTATCTAACTGATTCTTCCTGGGAAAGATCTGTTCTTTCAAGATGCTCTTCATACTCTAAAAAAGTATGCAAAGTAGAACCGATATTATAAATGGATTTTTACTCAAGCCTATGATGGTATGAGGAAGTAATGCATTGTAGTAATGAATTAAAGCGACTTGGTTCTGAGGGTTCAAACTCAAAAAGTATGTAGAGAGGAACCAAGATTATAAATGGATTTTTCCTCAAGCCTATGATGGTATGGGGAAGGTAATGCATTGTAGTAATTCATGAAAGAAGATTGGTTCTGAGGGTGAATGAGTTCATGGATTTGATTATATAACTTGGTGAAACACAAGTTGAAAGACTTGATAGTCTCACCATCCTTATAGGTGATGTTATTGTATTCCCTTAACTTCTTGGATGGGTTTTTAGATTTCCCATCAGTGGATCGGAACCAATAGATTAATTCCTCCCAGGTAGACAAAATCTTATGAGGAAGGCCAAAGAAATCATCTGCAACCTTTCCTTCCAATGAATTGATGAATAAGTGCATTCAAGTATCAATGTCATTGGCTCCTATGTTATGACAAGCATTAGAAAATGCCACCAGGTGTTCTTTTGTAATGACTATGTTATTTCCTAAAAACCTAGGAAGATCCTCTTTAAACTTAGGAAGTGGATGAGTAGAAGGTGTTAGGTTAAGAGGAGATGACACATGCCATAGTGTGGTTGTGGCATATTCTTCAAACTGAAAAAGCCCATAATTTTTAATGAATTTGGTGGGTTTTGTGGTAGATTGGACATGGATATGGTGGCTATATAAGCTACCAATCACTGATGAAGATGAATATTGAGAATATGAAGTGCTTCCAGTGCAACCAGAGCCCCCACTAGATTCCTCTTGTGGATGATAGATGAGGGAAAAAAGGAAGAACTGGATGAATCAGACAAATTTCTCATTAGAGCACTTTGTTGGGAAGATAACACAATGTTCCTTCATCCTATTTCAGCAATAGGATTGATTTTAAGTGATAAGCCTCTTCTTCTTCTAAAAGCACGAGAGTCTAGGGACATGAAAGAAATGCCAAGGATGAAGAAAAAATAAGGTTACTATTGATTTCTAGGCTGTCTATGACTAGCTTCCCAACTTTCTTGGGAAATAATATCTCGTTCAATTGCTACCCGAGAATGATTAAGCTCAGCACGGGTATTGGCGGTGTCTAAAATTGTGTTAAACAAATTCAAAGCAATGTTGGTCTGATCTTGAAGACCGGGCTCAATATTGGGCTTCCTTGTAATAGGTACAATCATTAAGAAATAAAACAGTCAAAGAATCAATATTAGAAAAATAGATATATCTATGAAAATCGAGTATGAAAATTAACCAAAGAGATATTGAAGATCTCCCCAATATGGTTGCCAAATCAATGTTGAGGAAAAGATATGAAGTGATCTTTCTCAATCATTTTTAGATTCTTCTTGGCTAAAGAAAAATAGACGAGAATATCACCCTATGTTTATAGCCATCAAAAATAAAATCCTAACTCACACGTATTAATTACAAGTGCTTAGGCTAGTCTTTTTTATAAATAAAAGCTTGCTGGAAAATTCATTTTAAATTGATTTTATAAATATAATGGTTGCTGAAATAAATATAAGGACAGAAGTAAAGACACCAAGATGATAATCAAGACAGATGAGACATAAAGAAATCCTATATTCCATTCCAATTCACCAAAGAGTCAATCTTTTTACAAAATTTCATGCAGAAATTTCAGACCAAAGTCAAACTTAGACATTCTCGATGGACCATACAAAAGGACCTCTGACAAAAAATAAAAAACTGAACTCTAAAAGCTGGGATCATATTGCCACAAATTGCTTCCCACTCGACTCTGCATAATAGACTTTTTCAGTCATGAAAACTAATTCACAAACAGACAAGTTGTTGGAGGCAGACCGAGGTGGAAAAATAAGGCGATTTTGGGAAAGAAAGCAGGCACAAGGAAAATGACAGCTGAAAGGAAGAATAGAACGCGTGCATGTGAGGAATACCTAACCATGGTAGGTTTAGGGTTTTGTTAATGTATTGTAATGTCTTAAGAGCCAAAAATGTATAAATATCGATACTTAGGTATCATAGTGGGGGTTAGAGGTTTTATGTTCTAACTATTGTTATTATTGTAGAGAGAGTCTCCTTAGTAATGCATGAGTTGATGCGATACGAGACATTTTGTTGTATAATATATTTTTTATAAGTTGTCGATCTAGAGAAGATGAGAGAGGGTAGATATTGAGGGTTATATCACAAGCTGGTAAGCTTGGTGCGGTATAGTCTGCCTCATACTGATCTTACCCGACAGAGAAGAGTTGTAAGCGCGTGACACTGTAGATGTGGAAATACTATAATAAAAGATCTAAGAGACAAATCTTTATGTACATATCCCAGGAGGGGGTGGACCATGGTAACATCTGTGTTATGTGATGAATGCATGCATATATTTATTGTCTTCAACTGTTATTATTATGTTGAATGAATGATTTGTTATATTTCCTGCTTAATTCATTGATAACAGTATACTTTGTTTACAAGTTATGATAAATGTTTCAATATATAACTCTCTTATCTTACACTCAATCCTAGGTTGTAAACACTTGATTCTTACAACCACCCATTAAAGCTATCTCGGGTGAGACTGCACAACGCATCATGTGCATTGTGTTGCCTTTTGGTTTACCAAGAGGGTCGATAGTTTTAGAGGCTTTGCTGGAAACCCGATAGACATGAGCCCTAGTTCAATAATCACAGACATAATAGAAGAATAGTAACCAACAAATGGTTTCATTGCCGTTGATAGGAACAAGAGAGGGTTGAGTAGATGAGATAAGTCGAATATTTTTCGGAGGCGGATCAAGAAAAGGTTAGGGTAGAGAGCAATGAGCCATTAGAAAGGAATGTTGAGACCATGGAATCCCACAAAAGAAGATATCAAAACTTGGCTAAGAACTAAGGAGCTAGAATTTGCATAGAAAGACAATAGAAACCCTGGACTAACACCTCCCAAATATCTTTAGAAATATGTGTTTACTGATTTACACGAAGTCTTTTTATGTGATTTTCCACATATATTGCAGGAGTGGTTACTAAGGTTGAAGGATAACCACGCAACGAACTAGATTCGACAGCTAGAGTGGACCTGAGTACAGATTGAGCAACTTCAGCAGGTGAACAACAAGTTCACTCGTGTAGTAGATTTTTGGCTTGACAATATTGTGGTAGGTTTTATAACAGAGTTTGCGATCGACATAGAGAAGTTGTACAGCATAGCGGAGCAAGAGTTTCTACAAGGACCTCGAGGAAGGTACATTCGATCACTGTATACTTCTATTAATATATTGTTGTATAACAACGGAGTACTGACAATGAAGTGAGACAACTAAAATTCCCTGCGTGCATGAGGGAGGGGGAAGCACTGACAAAAAAAGGAGAAATGGAAGGAGGAAAGGATAAGGGCAAGAAGGAGGAACCCTTGGACCTGATCCTGATGGAAGACGACCAGATCAAGTAGATCATGGCGACAACTAGAAAGATGTGTAGCAGAGTACCCTACCAATACAAGGTGAATACCAAGAAGAGAGTCGTAGCCATGAGGGAAGGATTGGCGAGTGATGAGGAAGAGGTAGAGGATCTTCAGGATGTGGAGAAGATTGAGGAAATCCTGTGCACAACATATGAGAGGAAGATGAGAAGTCCAAGAACGGGAAGAGAAGGAAGCAATCCCATCCATAGTAATGTCAGTGTGGAACCCATAAACCCATGTGCAACTAATACACCAAAGAGAACACCATCGTTTAGACAATCGAATTTTAGAAGCATTCAGACATCAAGAAGTACATCTACACAAGGGAAAACAACTGGAGTAGCCAGTTCAAGTAGTACTAGTCAAGTATCTACACCATGCAGAGGTAGTAGCTCAACATTGAGAATGGTAGGACACGATCCCACCATCAGGTTACTAGAATTTTGAGGAGCATCAACAGAAGACCCTGAGAAACACTTTTTCATTTGTACAAAGATCTGTGAATCAAAACATATCATTGATGAAGATACCAAACTTACACAGATATCGATTACGCTAAGAGACCACACACTAGATTGGTACATGATTTTAGATGCAAACAGTGCTCCGGGGATGACAAGGACACTAACAGACATTAAGAAGCATTGGGCCTGAGATATGATCAATTTTATGACAATTATTAGACACTTTTGCTGAATGTACATATGTGTTTTTCATGTTTTGGAGAAGCGTTTTGAATAATTTTGTGCTAAAATGGTATGATCTACACCAGGTATGTATGATTCATGTTTAATGTTGATATTGAGTATAATTTATCACGTTTTTATGTTTCCAAGGATCTAATTCATGTTTTTTTGTGTTACAGGGAAAAAACACATCACATTTCTACTTCCGACACTCAGCCTGGCACTCCTTCCAGTGCTTGATCAGGTACCCTGTCTGACACTTCGTCCAACACTGCGTCTTGCACAAAAATGGTGGGCAATTTGGTTGTTATGGTATTGGCGGCCAGTCGTGGGTGAATCAAGAACATGTGTTTTTCTTGTGCTTTCCCCCTCTAGCTACTGAACCCTTGACAACTCATTTTAAGTTGTTAAGCAGGGCAATTATTGGCTCGCTCTATTTTGGCAGTTAGCACACCATTAATGTAATTTGCCGATTTTAGAAGTGGTTTGACCCTCCTGTGGTCGACCACTTGGTCTGTAAATATTATAAATACCACCGTGGTGGTCAGATAGAAGTTAAGCAGTAGAAGAACCAATGTATTGGAGATAAACATAATTTTACTTTGTTTTGCCATTTTTCAATGCCAGATTATATAGAAACCGTGTTTTTTAGTTTTAATGGTGAAATCAATTTGTTGAGTTCATGGTGTGCCTTTAGGAAGTGAACACAAGTTGTTGGGGGGCCCACCAGTAGTCTGGTAACTATTCTTTAAGTTTTTCATGTATTTTATAGCTTAGATGTCTCTTTTTATTTCATGTACATGCATTGTTATTTTGTTAATTAATTTGTTGTTGTAGTTTAATCATTTTAACTCTTTTTTGCATCTTAGTATGAAGGCTTGTATTAGTATGAATTGATATTGTAGTTAGGAATGAATTTTCAAATTCATAGACTAACCCCATGTGTAATTAGATATTAGACTGTGTTTTATTTTATGCTTTTAGAATTAAATTTAAAACAGAGTTTGAAATAGGATAGAATAGAGTTTTATTTCATGACTTATTTAACAAAGATTTGATGGATGGATAGGATTAGTTTCAATTTTTAATTATAGATTGCTTATTCCATTGTTATGTAGATCTTTCTTAACTAGTTGTTAGTTAATGTATTCATTAGTTTACTTTTTATATGTCATGCTTTAATTTTTGTTTTAAGCATTTTCTTTATTACATTTTGAATTGTTAAGATAGATATAGCATAATTTCATTTAATGTAATTTATTTTGTAGAATTAGATTGCAATTATATTTCTTAGCTAATGATTGAGTTTACTTATGAAATTTTCTTACATAGCATAGAAGTACAATTATAATCTCATTATATTGTTGATGGTTAATAATTCCATGAATATGCAAGGTAATTAACATTTTTTCTGTAATGGCTAAATTCTCATTTAATTGTTTAATCCATACCTTTCATTTTGCTATCGAGATTGTTGGCACAGGGGCAGACCCAGGGTTTAGCTCCAAGAGCATACTGACAAGCCCTAACTACTGGCCCTTTTGGCAACACCTGCGAAGCAGATGCAGTCTCACCCGAAGCAGTTATGAGGGGGTTGCAGGACAAAGATGTCTACAACCAAAGGAAATGTTCATATATCACTTATCAGCTTAGATCTATTCTGCACACATACTTATCATATCTAAAGCAGTAATTTAATCATATTATATCAATGACAGAGATAAAATACCAGTCACACACAACACAATATGTACGTGGTTCACCCTCTGTCTAGGGCTACATCCACAGAATTGTGCTATAATATATTAAGGTAAATCATATAGTTCTTGTCCGTGCTCTTGGCTAGCGGATATCTTCTCTTCTCCTCTCTTCCTCTCCCATCCCTACACACCCAGCTGCAGGGTTGATCTTCTCACCCAGATGAAGATCATACAATACCAGAAGGCTCTCACTCTCAACGCTTCTCTCTCTCATTACAATACTTACTCACTTTTACAATACAACTAGATCAACAATAATATCATACCAACCCAAAGTACCAACTAGACCTAGGTCCTTTAGACCTTTATTTATACATTACAATAGCTCACCAACATCCTTAGGTCGAAACCTAGGTGTCAAAACCCTAGATACTAAAACCCTAGGTTAACTTGACCCATATTTTCAGGGCTTCACTAGCCTGTCTTTCCTTCCTTCTCGCACAGTTCTCCAAAGAATCCATCGATGGCTTTTTCCACTTGTTGAGTTGTCCAAGATCCTTCTTCCTTTCTTATCTGTCATCCCCGATCTCTTCATCCAACGACTTTCTTTCTTGGGCTTCACTCCATCCTTTTTTCTCTTTGGTTCATTTCGACCCAATAACAGTCACTCTGTCTTCCACAAAGTTCACATTTTCCTTTTCTTCCTTGATTCTTCGCATACTTCCATAACCAAGGGACAACAAGCCCCCAACACTCACCTGTGACTCATCACGAGGTACTTCATATTTGATCTTCCTATTTTACTTCAATTCCTGACTGCGCAGTGCAACCTCTATGTTCTGCTCGATGCCTCCTCTTTTTCCCTTGTGTAGACTGTCTTTTCTATGTCTGGTATCCAGTTTCAACTGCACCTAGTACCTAGACCCTTTTCTTCATGCCTTCACTAAGAGTTGCGAGGCAGCAAACTATCCTAGTAGAACTTTAGCCGACTCCCATTCACCAAACCTTCCTTCCATTCTCCATTCAACGTTTTCAGTTGCGCATCTCCTCTTTCTGTGATATATTCAATCTCGTATGGCCCTAGCCAATGCGTTATGAAATTCCTAGGATGTTTTATGAACTTGCTGTCATATACCAGTACTATATCACCTTTTTTGAATGCCTTCTTCTTGATGTGCCTATCATGATAGGCCTTCTCTCTTTCCTTCTGAACTCGTTGATGGAATCCTGCAATGAATCTGTCTTCTTCCAATTCATCCAACTGTGCAAGCCTCTCTTGGACAGCGTGAGGGTCATCCATATCTATAAAGGAAACAATTCTTAGGCTTGGTACCAGATATTCCATTGGAACAACAGCTTCAAGACCATATACCAGCTTGATGGGGGTCTTCATTGTTAGTTTTTTGCAAGTGGTTCTATAGGCCCATAATACTGTTGGTACTCTCAAATCCCAATCATCCTTGTTCACACTGCAAATCATCATGAGCGTTGTCTCCAATATCTTGTTGAATGCTTCAACTGTCCCATTTTCTTGTGGATGGTACGGTGTGCTCTTCTGATGGTGGACTGCAAATTATTCAGTCGAGGCTTCAACTGTCTTATTGATGAAATGTGTTCCTTGATCACTCATAAGGATATTTGGGCATCCTAACTTGGTTATGATGTCATCAAATATGAAGTGCGAAGTTGTAGTTTCACTACGATCCTTAACTTCTCTTTCTTTGGCCCATCTATTCAAGTATTTTGTTGCTGTAATTATGTACCTTGCTCCTGTATGCTTTCCTGGTGGATTTATTGGTCCAAAAAATTCAATGGCCCATTTCTCAAATTCTTGTAGGGTCATTTGTGGTGCTAATGGAATTTCATATCTTCTGTATGGTTTCCCAACTCTTTAGCATACATCGCAGGCTCTAGAATAGTCTTTATCATCTCTGTGTAGGGTAGGCCACCAAAGGCCAGCTCTAAGAACCTTTTGTGCAGTTTCTTTTCCTGCAAAATGTCCTCCTGCGATGCCTTCATGAGGTTCTACAAGGATCAATGGTATTTCTTCCTCCATAACACATATTCTCAATATCACATCAGGTCCCATCTTGTATAGATGTCCGGCTATAAGTGAGAAATCTGTAGCGTGCACTATTAGTTGTTTGTTCTGAGGAGTTGTGTACTCACTAGGTGCCATTCTTGTTGATAGGAACTGGACTATCTCTGCGAAGTCGTCATCGATATTTCTAATGGCCAACAATTGTGCATCCGGTAGTGTATCCTCCAAACGGGTTGGTTCTTCACCATGTTCCAACCTTGACAAGTGGTCATGACCTTTGTTCATTCTCCCTGGATTTACTATGATCTAAAAATCATATTCTTGAAATAGCAAGAACCATCTTCATATCCTTCCCCCCAACACTGGCTTGTTGACTAGGTATTTCAGTGTGGAGTGATCAGTAAACGTTTTAAAGTGTCCTCCCAACAAGTAGTGGTGAAATTTCTGCAATGCATATACCATGGCTAACCCTTCTCGCTTAGTGGTGGTGTAATTAATCTCAGCAGTGGATAACTTCCTGCTAGCAAAGGCTAAAGGGTGGTCAATATATCCTTCTCCTAGATGTGTTAACACAACTCCTAAAGCAATGGAAGATGCATTGACATGCACATGAAACTCCTTGGTCCAATTTGGGAAAGCCAGAATGGGTGCAGTAACCATTTTCTGTTTCAGTGTGTCAAAGCTCTGTTGGAATTCCTATGTCCAACTAAACTGACAATCCTTCTTCAACATTTTTTCCATGGGTGTTGTAATCTGGGCATATCCCTTAATGAAATTTCTGTAATATCATGTGTGTCCCAACACAATGCACAACTGTTTAACTGATGTGGGAGGGGGTAGATCAACTATAATGGTGATCTTGTATGGATCTACCAACAATCCTTTCTTGCATACAATATGACCTAACAACACTCCAAATGGTGAAAATCAAATAAATTTCTTCAGGTTCAAAGCAATTTGACACTGCCTGCATTTATCCAACATTAGCCTTAGACATTCAGTATGATTTTTTAATAGGCCAAAAATAGTCCAATCATCAAAGTATGCTTCTAAACATTTATGCAAAAATTCCTTGAATGCTTCGACCACCACGCTGGAAAAGATGGTTGGGGCATTCTTCAATATGAATGGCATCACTGTATATTGGTAGGATCCCCATTCTATTGCAAATGTGGTCTTATGGCGATCTTCCTTGGCAATTCGGATATGATGGTATCTTGAAAATCTATCTGTAAAAGAATATATTTCCTAGCCTCCCACATTATATAACACTTCGTCAGTGAATGGTGTAGGGAAGGGGTCATGCAAACAAGCATCATTCAGTTTCCTGAGATCTATGTATATCCTGATTTATCCTGTTTTCTTGTCTTGCACCACCATAGGGCTTATCCACTTTGATTCTTCAATAGGTTCTATAATCCCTGCTTCCAGCATTCTGTCAATCTCAATTTTCATTTTCTCCTTATATTTAGGGTTTATTCTGTAAGGTCTCTGTTTGACTGGTATAGTATCTGGCTTCAAAGGGATCCTCATCTCTCCCATAGGCCCTTTAATTCCCTTCATATCAGTTAACTTGGTTGGAAACAAGTCCTAATATTCATGCAGTAACTCTGTAATTTTATCAATGGTAGCAGCATCCCAATAATCTCCAACGTTTGCAAAATTTGGTGTCTTCTCTGTTCCAATATTGACTTTTTCAATCTTTATTGGCTGCCCAATGAATGTCAGATCAACTTCTGGTCCTTCCATGTCTCTTTGGCCCTTTGTTTCTACGATGTTCACCTTCCTCGGATCGTCGTCTTCATCGGCATTGATGTTGTAGCAGCCCTGGAATTTCTGGAGAAGCGCGGTCCATTCATTCTCTTCTTGTTCCAAAGGAAGTCTAGATTCCTCATCGAATATTTTTTGTCTCACAATCTGTAGTGCTTGATCTACTGAGGGATATTGAATTTCAAATAAGAAGGTAGTTACACAATTATGAGTCATACCTTTCCAATCTGTAGTGATGAGGCACAATTCTGCTTGGAGGTACCAGTTGATAGGTGTTGTGTCCAGCATGTTGATGAATTTTTGTACCCACTGCTCTTAAGGGATGTGATTCTAGGCTTTCTCACAGTTTCACACCTGGTCCTTTGGGCAGCTTTGACCTGTGTAGTAAACTTTGCAGCCTTCTACTTGTGCTGAGACCCTCGCTGTCATCACGGTATGACACTGTATCCAATATGTAATGTTACTTTTTTGTGCCCCCCACCATCTTGTTGGTGTGGCTTTCAAGGTCTCATCCACAGGGACATGCTCCAATCATCCAAATGGGTTGACAGCTTGTTGATTAGCCATCCTAAGCCTGATAGGGTAATAGATCAACTTCGGTTTTTCCATCAATGCCCAAGTTTGCTTCATCATGACATTGACCTCTGACCCTAAGTCGAGGACTACATAGTCTATCTCATACTCTCCTATTTGAGCATTGAAATGTAATTCCTTATTTGTACTTCTCTTCTTACCAATTTGGTGTACTTATCTATTCAGTAAGGGTTCTATCTTCCCTAGCTCATATTGTCTAATTAGATTTTGTAATTCTTGTACAATGCTTTCATTTTGATCCAACTTAATACAAGTATAAAAAATTTCCATGACCTTGTTTACCTCTTTTCCTTCTTCTGGCGAAGCACACCAATCGAATGCGTGAGGCATTCCATACTTTCTTACTTTTGGTTTTGTCTTCGATGGAGAATCTTGGTCTCCTCTAAATTCTTTTCTAGCTTCCTCAAACATGTGTCTTTCTTTCTTTGCATCAAACATTTGTGTCTTCTTTGTAGCTTTCCTGATTCCTGAATATTCTGTAATCTTCCTTTGGGTTATTCTGTCATCTCCTATGACAACACCTCCTCTTGTTATAACAACGAATCTAGGGTCTTATTTGCGAGGCTCAACATATATCAGTTTCACTTGCAGGTTCTACTGAGGTCCTCATCTTTCCTGAAGCTTAGCTAGAAGCATAGGACAATCTTCTATAACATGGTCAAACAAGATGTAGTAGCGGCAAGTGGTACAAGGGTTCTGAGAATCCCTTGCAAGGTGTCTTGGCTGAGTGTAGTTATAACAGATGATCTATCCTCAACCTCGACTCATTCCTCCTCCTCGTTCTCTTCCTTTGAATCCACCGTGAGGATTGAAGTTTCCTCTCCCAGGAGATTTATACTGCGTAGTGTTCCCTTCTTGTTGTACTTCGCCTTGAATATTATATATGTCTCTCAACCTTTCATGCATGAGATCGTAAGCCATACAATCCCTATCATCATGTCCTATAGACTTATAGAAGGTGTAGTACAATTTTGTAAGTGTCTTAACATACTTTTTCATATAATAGCACTCACCAGGGCGATGTTTGTTTCTACATACCTCGCACGAAGGTAAGGTGACTTGCTTCAAAGGGCTCGAAGCTCCAGAAGCCAAGTATTCATTGAATAGGGGACAATGTTCCTTGTCATGGCCTTCTAATATGCATATGACACACTAGATGTCTTCTCTTTTATATTTTCCCTTGTCTTTCTTCATATCTTCGACCTGTAGAGACAAACTAGTTATCTGAATCAAGATCTGGCTCATACCTGAGTTGGATTCTCCCATAGGGGATGATTCTAACTTCATGGTGATCTCCAACACCTCAACCTATGAAGAAATATTATATTGCATCAGAGGAACTTTTATGTGTGGTAAGAGGGCAACAATGAATCATTCTTTGTTTTGTTCATCTAGGATCTGAAAAGTCAATCAACTTGTTAAGGTTTTTAATCTCTTATTGAACTCCCAAACAGGTTCGACCACCTTCTTCTTGATCTCTTTCAGATCTGTAATACATTATGACTCTGAATTGGGTTTCTTAAACTCTGCAATCAATGCATTCTTAATCTGATTCAATGGTTTAGGCTGTGCAAGTCCTTAGACAAGCTTCTGTACCAGCTCAGTGCATGGTCTCTGAGAGTTGTATTGAACTAAGTTCTTTTGAAAGCTTCATCTGTGACATTCTTAATATTCCATACCACTTCACATAGGAACTAGTGTTGATCAGGATCTTCAGATCCATCTCCCCTAAAGATAGGAAACCTCATCTCATCTGCAATATATCTTCCTAGGGTTCCTAACTGAATGTGTGGTGGACTACTATTGACAATGCTCTAGACGCTTTAGTGGTTGGGATTACTCTGGTTGCTTAATACTACTGAATTAATATGAGGGATAACAAGACTTACTTCAATGGTCTATGTAGTTTTTGAAGTTTCAGGTTCTTCCCGGTGAAGCTCTTCAACTTTACCTTCCTCTATCCCAGCGGGTTCAGAATGTTCTTCGTCTGTCATTTCTTCTTCTTATCCACTGTAGAAACCCTCCTCCCCTTAGTTATGATTAAACAGGTTTGCAAGGTGGACTTATCAGAACACTCTCCCACTGCGTGTATGTCCATCTTCCGTGTCGCTGTCACTGTGCGAATTCTTGAACATTAGCCTTTCTTTATTTGACAAATCTATTGTGTCTTCAAGATGTTCTTCTCATGCAATAGCATCTTGATTTTCAACTTCAGAAAATGTGAAAATTTCCCTCTAGTTCCCTTAAAGAAATATCTCTCGGCTTGGTTGTATGATTCTACTCTGTCAACAACGAACTATGTGATGTACCCTCCAATGGTGCTATCGAACTAGTGATCTATTGCTCGTGATATGGCGTTATCAAATTTTTTGACCTTCTTGATCATCTTCGACGTCCAAACCATAGGAGGTCTAGATCTTATCTCAAATTGGGTATCTGCTAGTCTATCCAACCATTCATATACCTCATGATGGATTCCTCCAAATAAGATCTCATGTATATCGGTAAAGATATATTTCTCCAACCAGTCCTCTGAACTAAGATTAGGGTTCTTGTTCTGAGCTTCAATGAATTCCTTCTCTTGATCTTCTATCCAATTTTGAATCTCTATCTTTGATGGAAACCACCTTGACATTCCCTCAAGAAGATTCATGTGCCGGCAATGGAACCATTTGTTGGCACAGGGGAAGACCCAGGGTTCAGCTCCAAGAGCACATTATCAAGCCCTAACTACTTGCCCTTTTGGAAACACCTATGAAGTAGATGTAGTCTCACCCAAAGAAGTTATGACGGGGTTGTAGGACACAGATGTATACAACCAAAGGAAATGTCAAGTGGATCTCACACAAGAACAAAACAATGTTCATATATCACTTATCAACTTAGATGTATTCTCCACATCTACTTATCAGATCTAAAGAAATAATGCAATCACAGTATACCAATGACAGAGATAAAATACCAGTCACACACAAAACAATATGTACGTGGTTCACCCTCTCTCTAGGGCTACATCCACAGAACTATGCTATAATATATTAAGCTAAAGCATACAGTTCTTGTCTGCGCTCTTGGATAGCAAATCTCTTCTCTTCTCCTGTCTTCCACTCCCCTCCCTGCGCAACTAGTTGTAGGGTTGATCTTCACACCTAGCTGAAGATCATACAATACCAGAAGGCTCTCACTCTCAGTGCTTCTCTCTGTCGATACGATACTTACTCAATTTTACAATACAACTAGATCAACAACAATATCATACCAACCCAAAGTACCAACCCGAACCAGGTTCTTTAGACCTTTATTTATACATTATAATAGCTCACTGACACCCTTAGGTAAAAACCCTAGATACCAAAACCCTAGGTCAACTTGACAAATATTTTTAGGGCTTCACCAGCCTATCTTTCCTTCCTTGTCATGCAGTGCTCCAAGGCATCCATTGGTGGATTTTTCCACTTTTTGAGTTGTCCACGATCATTGTTCCTTTCTTATATATTGACCCCAATCTCCTCATCCAACGAATTTATTTCTCGGGCTTTGCTCCATCTTTTCTGCTCTTTTGTTCACTTCAACTCAATAACAGTCACTGTGTCTTCTGCGAAGTTCACATTTTCCTTTTCTTCCTTGATTCTTCGCATACTTCCATAACCAAGGGCCAACAAAGATCTTTGTAGAGCTTATACCTCTTGAATTGTCCTTTTTTATCAAGTGCCATCGAGATATTATCAGACACCGAAGACATTCACACAACCACCAACACTATATTTGAGTTTTCATAGATTAAAATATAGTTTCTTGCTTTTGTAGACCAGAAAATATAGTTTTTTGCTTTTGTAGATAAGAAAATATAGTTTCTTGTTTTCATAGATTGGAAGATAGTTTTATTGTTGTTGTAGGATAGATAGTCTTTTTCTTTGATAGGTTAGAGAGCATTTTTCTTATCATAGATTAAAGGTTATTTTTTAGTCCTTCTTGCTTTCAATTAAATAGATTTCCTTTTATGAATTAGAAATAGTCTTGAAGTTTGAATTAAGAATATAGTTCACTTGCCTCTTAGGTTTGATAGTTGTTCAATGAGAAGTTTTAATTAGATTACTTGCAGTAGAAGTTATCTTAGAGTAGTTAGTTGTTTACTTGCTTTAATAGGTTAGCTAGTTGTTTTTCTTACTTGTTTACTTGCTTTACTAGAATAGTTGCTTGCTTGTTTATTTACTTGTTTTCATAGGGTAGTTTCTCATTGAATTTAGGTAGACAAGTTAAGTAGTTTTCTTTTGTTATTTGCTTATAGTTATGCTTAATAGTTTATTTTCTTATTGTTATGAACTAGTTTGCTTTACATAGGGTTTTTACTTGATTTCTCAGAACTATCCATTGATCCTTGGTCCACAAGTACTGAGGTTACACAGTTTAAAGTTGCTTAGTAGGGTTTTCTCATTAGATAGCATTACTTGAATAGATTAGCCCTTATATAGCCACTTCCCTTGTTAGACTATACTACTACCAACCCTTCTACCTTTGGCATATATTTTTCTACAACTCTAAGTTTACTTACCTCGGGTTGAAAATTTAATTGAGGGTTTTAGTGTGTTTTTAGTGCATATACAAGACTCATCATTTTTGGCATCGTTGTCAGGGAGTTGTCTCAAGGTAAGAAGTAGTTAGGAAATAGATCATTCCTAGACCTTAGCATTAGATTGGTGGCGGGGGAACTTTAAGACGAGAGGTAAGAACCTACACATCTGCTATTTTAGGCTCCCCCAAACCCAGTGGTAGTTTTTCTTTTTGTTTTTGTTTACTTTCATGAATAGACCTAGAAACCAAATGGTAGATTTTTCTTTTGTTTTTGCTTTCTTTCATGAATAGACCTAGAGATCCAAAAGGTAGATACATTAAATCTAAATCAAACCTTTCAACCAAGGTTCCTTCCAATCTTTTTGGGGGAAGGAACATTCCGCTTATAAAATCCGCAGACCGATACCAAAAAATAGGAGCTAGCTCAACTCAAAGAGATTAAATATTCTATGTAGAGACTAACACAGGGAGCACTATAGAACAATAAATTGAGGCATCAATCATATTGGGACAGGAGGCAATACCACTCGATCCTTCCGAAGAACCAAACAATACAACCTTTTCTTTTACACCACCACCAGGAGATCCTAATTTTGAAAATATCATAGACCCTGAATAGGTGAATCTTTTGTTTGGTAGTTCAGCCAATGTAATTATCTCTCAAACTGACATAGAAACTTTGGCACCAATAGTCTCAATTGGCTCGAGTAGAGTCCCAGACATCCAATCCATAGGAAGACCTTTCCATCAAAGGGAAACCTTGTTCTCTTCAAAGATAAAACCAGCTAGGTACTCTCTTTTTGGAAACCAAGCCAATATGGATGATTAGGAGGACCATAAAAATGTAAGACACGGGGAGGAAGAAGAAACTGGAAACCAAACCGAAACTACCTTTGGGTTACCGATTTTGGAGACCACTCCAAATGTCAACATAAAGAATATTCCTCTCTCAACATTGCCTACCTTTTATGGTAAAAACAGTGAAGATCCAGACACCTTCCTATTTGAATTTGAAATCTTGTGAGTGAGCTACAACTACATACAAGATGCCCAGAAACTAAAACTCTTTCTTGCCACCCTCAAAGACTCTGCACTAAGATGGTTCATGGGGTTGGGAAAATCCAGTATTAGGTCCCGGGAAGACATGAAAGACATATTTCTTAATAAGTACCAAGACTATTGCAAGACCAAAGAGTCTCGTAATGACATATTTAAAATCCAAGAGTTAGAAGACGATACACTCGAAGATTATATGGAACGATTTGGTTATATCTCCCAGAAGTCAAAATACTATGACCTCCCAGAGGATGCAATTAGGGCTCTTTTCTTTAAGGGAATTTCAGAAGAATACTTAGAGATGCTTAACCTGATGGCATTAGGTGACATCTCTCATAAACCATTTGTTGAAATATGTGAAATGTGTAAAAATTACTCAAGGAGTAGAGCCAAAATAGGAAATAATGTTTAGGACCCTTACAATAGAAGCTTAAAACCAGTTAGTTCAGGTGGTATTACAAGAGCAGAGATAGGGAACCTCTTAGAGAACTTCAAGACAAACATCTTAAGAACAGTAAGTTCCCAGTTGGACACCCTAAAAAAAAAAAGAAATAGGAGGAGGAAAGTGAAGCAATGAGCATATATTGCCCAAGATGCAGGAGGAAGCATTCCTCAAGAGAATGCCCATTAGATAACATTTCAATTTGTTGATTTTGTACATAAGACCATGTGATTGAAAAATTTCCATCATTTCCCAGATTACTAGCCATCTATAGGAGTGGAGATCTTGGGGAGTCTTCTTATGCACCTAGAAGGCCATGGCAACCTAGGAAAAAACCCACGTACCCGGATCTACAATCTCAAGTTCCACCCTATTATCAAGAACAACAATAGTGGAACTCACCAGGTTGGCAAAACTGGTCTAATCAGTACCAACATCCTTGGTTTCAAGGATGGAGAGGAGGACATAACCAAAGAAAACCTCAAGCTCCACCTATCCCTATGACTAACCATCATTATCCTCAGTTTCCACTGAACACTCCACAACTTCTGCCAGGCTTTGTTCCTCCACCTTTATGTCCTATTCCTCAACAAAAACTGCTACAATATCAAAATGCAAGCTCCCCGAGACCAAAACTATTACCAACACAACCAGTGCCGAATCCCAATAATAATCCCCCTCAAGCTCTTCACAATGTTGAGATGTAGGCCTTCCCGACATATGTTATTACTCTTGTTCCATTACAAGAAATTCAACTAAGATCGGGAAAAGTTTTGGAGAGGAAGAGACCTTCAGTAGTAATCCAGGAAGAAGAAGAAGAAGAAACTACCAAAAAACCCATGGATGACACTAGGTGGGAAGATGTTATTATCCCAAAGAATCAAGAACCAAAGCTTCCCTAGAATGAACCTTCAAAAATTACGAAGGTCCCTCCTTATCCAGACCGATTGGTAATCGAGAAACCTACCACCCAACTAGAATTTGACATTTTGAATGAATTGAAAAATATTTGTGTCAAGATTCCCTTGCTTCAAGCCATTAAAGAAATTCCAATCTACAGTAAGGTAGTCAAAGACTTGTGTATTAAGAAGTCGGGTAGGAAGCAAAAGGATCCCCCTACAGTACACTTGATAGGAGGAATTTTCAAATACATATCAGAGCAGCCAAAACTACCAAAATATGGGAACCCAAGAAACCTCATAGTGACCATAACCATTAATGAGGTCTCTATTGGAAACACTCTCATAGACATAGGGTCAGCCATCAATGTTTTGACCGCTACTACCTTGGAACAATTACATTTACAACCTCTTCTTCAACCTACCCCAACCATTTTGGAATTAGTAGATAAGACTATGGTTATACCTGAAGGAATTTTAGATGATATCATGGTTACTTTAGCCTCGTGGGAGTACCTAGTATATTTTCTTGTTATTCACTCAAAGGATCCTACCAAAGGCCATCCCGTCATTTTGGGAA
>JASDQU010242756.1:121315-132074 GCA_032191745.1 Picea mariana
CTTTTTGTTTTTGTTTACTTTCATGAATAGACCTAGAAACCAAATGGTAGATTTTTCTTTTGTTTTTGCTTTCTTTCATGAATAGACCTAGAGATCCAAAAGGTAGATACATTAAATCTAAATCAAACCTTTCAACCAAGGTTCCTTCCAATCTTTTTGGGGGAAGGAACATTCCGCTTATAAAATCCGCAGACCGATACCAAAAAATAGGAGCTAGCTCAACTCAAAGAGATTAAATATTCTATGTAGAGACTAACACAGGGAGCACTATAGAACAATAAATTGAGGCATCAATCATATTGGGACAGGAGGCAATACCACTCGATCCTTCCGAAGAACCAAACAATACAACCTTTTCTTTTACACCACCACCAGGAGATCCTAATTTTGAAAATATCATAGACCCTGAATAGGTGAATCTTTTGTTTGGTAGTTCAGCCAATGTAATTATCTCTCAAACTGACATAGAAACTTTGGCACCAATAGTCTCAATTGGCTCGAGTAGAGTCCCAGACATCCAATCCATAGGAAGACCTTTCCATCAAAGGGAAACCTTGTTCTCTTCAAAGATAAAACCAGCTAGGTACTCTCTTTTTGGAAACCAAGCCAATATGGATGATTAGGAGGACCATAAAAATGTAAGACACGGGGAGGAAGAAGAAACTGGAAACCAAACCGAAACTACCTTTGGGTTACCGATTTTGGAGACCACTCCAAATGTCAACATAAAGAATATTCCTCTCTCAACATTGCCTACCTTTTATGGTAAAAACAGTGAAGATCCAGACACCTTCCTATTTGAATTTGAAATCTTGTGAGTGAGCTACAACTACATACAAGATGCCCAGAAACTAAAACTCTTTCTTGCCACCCTCAAAGACTCTGCACTAAGATGGTTCATGGGGTTGGGAAAATCCAGTATTAGGTCCCGGGAAGACATGAAAGACATATTTCTTAATAAGTACCAAGACTATTGCAAGACCAAAGAGTCTCGTAATGACATATTTAAAATCCAAGAGTTAGAAGACGATACACTCGAAGATTATATGGAACGATTTGGTTATATCTCCCAGAAGTCAAAATACTATGACCTCCCAGAGGATGCAATTAGGGCTCTTTTCTTTAAGGGAATTTCAGAAGAATACTTAGAGATGCTTAACCTGATGGCATTAGGTGACATCTCTCATAAACCATTTGTTGAAATATGTGAAATGTGTAAAAATTACTCAAGGAGTAGAGCCAAAATAGGAAATAATGTTTAGGACCCTTACAATAGAAGCTTAAAACCAGTTAGTTCAGGTGGTATTACAAGAGCAGAGATAGGGAACCTCTTAGAGAACTTCAAGACAAACATCTTAAGAACAGTAAGTTCCCAGTTGGACACCCTAAAAAAAAAAAGAAATAGGAGGAGGAAAGTGAAGCAATGAGCATATATTGCCCAAGATGCAGGAGGAAGCATTCCTCAAGAGAATGCCCATTAGATAACATTTCAATTTGTTGATTTTGTACATAAGACCATGTGATTGAAAAATTTCCATCATTTCCCAGATTACTAGCCATCTATAGGAGTGGAGATCTTGGGGAGTCTTCTTATGCACCTAGAAGGCCATGGCAACCTAGGAAAAAACCCACGTACCCGGATCTACAATCTCAAGTTCCACCCTATTATCAAGAACAACAATAGTGGAACTCACCAGGTTGGCAAAACTGGTCTAATCAGTACCAACATCCTTGGTTTCAAGGATGGAGAGGAGGACATAACCAAAGAAAACCTCAAGCTCCACCTATCCCTATGACTAACCATCATTATCCTCAGTTTCCACTGAACACTCCACAACTTCTGCCAGGCTTTGTTCCTCCACCTTTATGTCCTATTCCTCAACAAAAACTGCTACAATATCAAAATGCAAGCTCCCCGAGACCAAAACTATTACCAACACAACCAGTGCCGAATCCCAATAATAATCCCCCTCAAGCTCTTCACAATGTTGAGATGTAGGCCTTCCCGACATATGTTATTACTCTTGTTCCATTACAAGAAATTCAACTAAGATCGGGAAAAGTTTTGGAGAGGAAGAGACCTTCAGTAGTAATCCAGGAAGAAGAAGAAGAAGAAACTACCAAAAAACCCATGGATGACACTAGGTGGGAAGATGTTATTATCCCAAAGAATCAAGAACCAAAGCTTCCCTAGAATGAACCTTCAAAAATTACGAAGGTCCCTCCTTATCCAGACCGATTGGTAATCGAGAAACCTACCACCCAACTAGAATTTGACATTTTGAATGAATTGAAAAATATTTGTGTCAAGATTCCCTTGCTTCAAGCCATTAAAGAAATTCCAATCTACAGTAAGGTAGTCAAAGACTTGTGTATTAAGAAGTCGGGTAGGAAGCAAAAGGATCCCCCTACAGTACACTTGATAGGAGGAATTTTCAAATACATATCAGAGCAGCCAAAACTACCAAAATATGGGAACCCAAGAAACCTCATAGTGACCATAACCATTAATGAGGTCTCTATTGGAAACACTCTCATAGACATAGGGTCAGCCATCAATGTTTTGACCGCTACTACCTTGGAACAATTACATTTACAACCTCTTCTTCAACCTACCCCAACCATTTTGGAATTAGTAGATAAGACTATGGTTATACCTGAAGGAATTTTAGATGATATCATGGTTACTTTAGCCTCGTGGGAGTACCTAGTATATTTTCTTGTTATTCACTCAAAGGATCCTACCAAAGGCCATCCCGTCATTTTGGGAATACCTTGGCTAGCCACAACCAATGCATTTATTGGATGTAGAGAAGGGGAAATGACCATATCGAATGGTCGCTTTATCCAAAAGCTCACCATTTACCCTCTAGCTCAACCTATTATGGAGAATCTATGGTGGATTGAATCTCCATATGAGAATGAGGACTGGGAAGAACCCATATTGCCAAGTGACCATGCCTGGGCACTTTAGGAACACACAATAGAAGATGTGTTAAACTAGTTTATTTTTGCTATCACATGTGTGGATTTTCCACAGTCTTTTCCCCAATTTGAGTACATGTTTGGGGAATAGTTTCAAGAACAATTATACCCATCCATTTTTTCTTTGACATCTTTTATTTTCTAGATAGATGAGTCTACCATGTCTTATACTATGCCCTACAAGATTAGTCTAGGGAAAGTTTTACATATAAACTCTGAGCTAGATACAAACCAACAGAAACAATTAGTAGATATCCTTAAAGAAAAATAAAGAGAATTTTCCTGGGAATACACTGACATGAAGGGTATACATCCCGACACATGCATCCATCACATATATACCCAGGGGGAAGTAACACCTATTAGGCAACCCCAGATAAGGATGAACCCAACACTTAAAGATATTGTCAAGGAGGATATCCAAAAGTTGTTAAATGTCGGATTCATTTATCCCAACTCCGATAGTAAGTGGGTATCCCCTCTTGTAGTGGTTCCAAATAAGGTGACTAGGAAATGGAGAATTTGTGTTGACTTCTGGGAACCCAACAAAGCCACTCTGAAAGACTACTTTTCTCTCCCTTTCATTGACCAAGTTCTAGATACCTTGTATAGAAAGAAGTATTTTTCCTTCCTAGATGGGTACAGCAGGTAAAATCAAATTCTTATAGCACCTGAGGACCAGGACAAGACTACCTTTACTTATCCTTGGGGAACCTATGCCTATAGGGTCTTACCATTTGGATTGTGTAATGTTCCTGCAACATTTCAATGAGCAATATTAGGGATATTTTTAGATCTTATTCATGATTGTGTGGAGGTATACATGGATGACTTCATAGTCTATGGTAACACTTACCAGGAATCCCTGGATAACTTAGAAAAATCCCTCATCATATGTCAGGAAATGAACCTATATCTAAGTCATGAAAAATGCAAAATGTTGTTAACTGAAGGAGTGGTTCTAGGACATCATGTTTCATCTGAAGGGATAAAAGTCGATCCTACAAAGATTGAGGTCATCGTTAGAATTCCACCCCCCAAGACTCAGAAAGAGTTAAGAAGATTTCTTAGACATGTTGGATATTACCGACGTTTTATTGAAAATTTTACAAAGATTGTTGCACCTATGTTTGGAATATTAATAAAAGATGTTGATTTTGTTTAGAATGAGCGGTGTAAAACCGCCTTTGAAACCCTGAAAGCTAAGTTGTCTATGGCACCAGTGTTTAGAGGGCCTAATTATTTCATATATCCACTGATGCCTCTGACACCGCAATAGGAGGGGTATTGGGGAAGAAATAAGACCAACACTCCTATGCCATTTATTTTGTGAGCAAGAACTTGTCCCCTATCGAGTTAAACTACACAGTTACCGAGAAGGAATTCTTGACAGTTGTTCATGCTATCAACAAGTTTCGTCATTACATTACAAGTTATGAAGTATTCTTATATACAAATAATTCTGCCATTAGATTTCTCATGAAAAAACCCATAACTAATGGTCGAGTGACTAGGTGGCTTTCGTTATTGCAAGAATTTAATATCACTGTGCTTGACCGATCTAGAAAGGATAATGTAGTAGCTGATTTTCTTTCCCAAATAAAATATGAGGATGATGATATCCTTGTAGATGATAGTTTCCCAGATGAGCACCTATTTTCCCTTTCTATCAATACCCCATGGTTTGCAGATATGGAAAACTATCTGGCTACTAGGAAGTTATCGTCTCATTTGTCACCTCATGAAAAGCGAAAAATTATTACATGGAGTGCTAATTACTCTTTGTTTGGTCGTGATATTTTTTTCACAGGTCCTGATTTGATTATTCATAGATGTGTCAAAGAGGGCAAGGTACCTAAAATACTACGAAGTTGTCATGATGGACCATGTGGTGGCCATTTTTCTGACAAACGTACATCATATAAGGTGTTACATTCAGGTTGCTATTGGCCTAGCATTTTCAAAGATGCTACCAAGTATGTGAGAATTTGTGATAGTTTCCAAAGTATAGAAAGACCTACGTCAGCTGACGAAATTCCTATTCATGCCCAAGTTATGATAGAACCCTTCGAAAAATGGGCCCTCAACTTTGTAGGACCAATTTCACCCATGTCACCTAGGAAGAACTATATTTTGGTTTGTACGAACTATGTCACCAAATGGGTAGAGACAAAAGCCCTATTCAGGGCTACAAAGAAGTTTGTTGTCGAATTTATATATGAAGACATATTTACCTGCTTCGACGTCCCTCGTGAAATTGTTACTGACCAAGGCACTCAATTCACTTCCAAGCTGATGAAAGAGATAACAAAGAAATATGGGATTAAACACCGTAAATCTTCTCCATACAACCCACAAGCCAATGGTTAGGTAGAATCCACAAACAAAGTTTTGGAAGCCATATTGACCAAGAATGTTCAATTACATCACTGGGATTGGGCTAATAGGCTCCCAGAGGCTTTGTGGGCATACCAGACCACCTAGAGAAATACCATTGGGCATACCCCTTATGAGCTAGTGTATGGGAAACAAGTACTTTTACCAATAGAATTCCAAGTAAGGACCTTCTGTATTGCCGTAGAATTAGGATTGAACCTGGATGAGGCTTAGAAGCAATGATCCCTACAATTGAATGAGTTGGAATAAATCAGGCAAGGTGCCATCCAACGGACAATATTAGTCCAAAACCAGAGGAACAAGTGGCATGAAAAGTTTATTAAGAAGAAACACTTCCAACCTGGTGATTGGGCTCTGATGTTTGATTCTCGATTCAAAACCTTCAAAGGAAAACTCACCACCTGGTGGTTGGGCCCTTATAAGGTAGACACTGTATATGACAATGGAGCTGTAAAAATTAAAACAATTGACGATGGACAAGTCTCCTTTGTAGTAAATGGACAGCGACTAAAATTTTATCATAAGCCCATTTCCAAAGAGGATTTTCTATAGGTCATGTCAACTGACAAGGCATTGGCATTAGGAGATGGGGAAGTCCCCCCTTGTTCTAGAAAAATTTTCTGAATTTCCTACTGTATATATGTAAATAGATTTTGAAAGTTTGTTAATAAGGCAAATCTAGAGATTTATGTAAGTATTTATTTCACCAAGAGTACATAGTTTCAAGGATATTTCTTCAAAACATCATTACACTTGAATTCTATGTCTATTAAAGCATCACATGAATATTGACTTACTGTAATTATCCATATTTTTGCAAAAATTCTCATTTTTTAAAGGCATTCTATAGCAGTTGCTCTTGAAACTCTTCACCACTATATAAGGAAGTGATACCATAACTATCAAGCCTAGAGGTATCTCATACAGTTTTTCGAAGAAACCTGATTAAGTGAGTCAAGTGTCTTTATCAAAGAGTAACAAGGAGGTCTAATTAGCGGTTAGTCATGGAAACATCACAATAATTACAAAAGAAGAAAGTGAGTTGAGCCTAGTGATACTTTTTTGTTCTTTCTCAATGGTACCATCCACTACACATTAAATAGCTTGATTATATCATATATTTAGATAGGCCTCGTTCGCTTAAGTACCCCTTACATCGGGACAATCAATGAGTAATATAACAGAAATTCATCCTCTAACATAAATACCATCCCAATTGAAAAAGGAAAGAAAAATTTGTTTTTAGAGTTGTCCCCCATCTTCTTGCATAAAGCAATCTTATACTAAAATATTAAAAGATGGAGGGCCAGTATCTGAGGGTGTAAGAGGATAACCCGTCAGGATACTAAACAGGTCTGCTGGCAGTGGTTACTGGCCTGTGGTATGACTAGGTAAACCCACCAGAGTACTGAACAGGCTTGCTGGTAGCGGGGCATTCTACCTAGCAAGGATGGTAATCTGAGAGAAAATAAATAATAAATTTAAACTTGTCCTGATGTAAGGCATTACTTGCAGACAAAGATGACATGAAGTATGTGTGGTTAATCTAAGGTTAATGAACTCCATAAACTTGGCATTGGGAAATAAATCTAAGAATATCTCGAGACTCTATTGCCTATATTTTCTTATCTATATATAGGATCTCTTCTCCTATAGGTGGGGCCATCTTCTAACTGTCTCATCAGAACAATCTGTGAAATTTTATATTTACACTTGGCATACTATAAATATCTGGTTATTGGGGGATACTGACTGGTTTCCTATACTTTTGATTGTGAGTTGTCACAATCCTTAGGTGTGGGGGAGGGGTTCATGAGCTGACAAATGATCATTTCCTAGAGAAATAGATATTTACAAGAGTTTTTGTATTATTTCCATGATACAGGTTATTACATTAATATTTCTTCTTATTTTTAAAAGTGTTAAACTCTTGTGTGCTATGAATTACTGAACATATACTTAATAGGCCACTCTTTATTAGTTTATCTTTCACTACAAGTTGTACATTGTAGGTTTGAAAATACATGTTTTATGATTTCCATAACTTGTTCATTGTAGGTTTGACATTATATGTCATATGCAAGAGGATTGAGTGAGCATGATGGAAAAATCAACA
The DNA here is from genome assembly GCA_032191745.1 of Picea mariana. Lineage (NCBI taxonomy): Eukaryota > Viridiplantae > Streptophyta > Pinopsida > Pinales > Pinaceae > Picea > Picea mariana. The sequence goes on from JASDQU010242756.1 coordinate 128,814, forward strand.
ACAAGGGAACATTATGCCTCTACTCATTTACCACTGTGATTGTCAAAAACACTTCAAATTTGCAGGCTATCCATTATAAGAAGTGAAAATGTACTTAAAATAGAGGTACCATATGAAGTACCGTATGAGGTGTCATATGAAATTTCGTATGAGGTGACAGACAAAGTATCATATGAATTACACACCAGTAACTATCATAGATTCCAGGTAACTAGAACTTAATTACATTCAATCGAATTTATTGCAGGCAATTGATTGAAGATGCTTTATATGTTCATGATCAAATGTCCAAGTCAAAAGACTTGGACATTGATCTAACTATTCATCATTACATTTACCCCAAAAACAAGCTGTCGAATTAGAAATTTCCCACACATGGCAGCTCGTGCGCACATGTGTGCAACTTACTCCACCATAGGCGCATTCATATTTGGGCTAGGTAATCCATTATCTCAATTCTCCCTTGCCATTTGCTCTGCCTTCCATTAATAAATTGTGCCTAGCCTCTGTCATTTATTCCCCTATTTGAATTATGCTAGGCCCATGCCCAATTCGTTCCATGTATTGGCTCGTTCATGCCCTTTCTTGGTGAATTTCGCCTTTGCCACAATGCCCAAGAGGTATGAACCCTCTTCCTATGTGGATATTCTTTCCATTCCTGAATTTGCACAATGCAGAGAGGTATTTTTGCGTGCAGGCTGGGGGTCATTTTTGTCTAACTTGCAGGGCCATGATGACGGCCTCTCCATGCAATTTTCCCTCGGTTTCTATGGGAAGACAACATGTGTGGGGTTGATTTTCTTTGAAGTATTAAAAGATTCCATTGTTGCAGCTATGAAGCTCCCAATAATGGGAGATAGATGGTTCAAAAACCACCAACTACCGCGCTCAAGTTATAACAGGGTTTTTAAGCCCAAATTAGAGAACATTTCAAGAGAAAAAGGATATTCTAGGGAGTGGATAAAGGTGGAATTGATCAACCCTCTCATCGTCATCACGAGATTGATTACATGTGAAGGTAGATAATCCACTTTCAAAGATTTCCTTAGATTGCTGGCTCATTTTCTGTTCAACAAACCTTTGAACTTCCCCTTCTATTTTCTAAAAATCTTGGAGAAGATGTCCTCTCAAGTGAGGAAGAATTTGACTAACCCCCACAATAGTCTCTTTCACCATGGCTTGATCAAACTCCTTACTCTAGCCGAACTAGAGAAACATGGGCAAACTTGGGATGCATTTATCTATCAATTCACAAACCTTCACTTGACAATTAAGATCGATAAAAAGCCACTTAGCCTAAGAACTATCTCTCCATCCAAGCCTCTCTCTCCAAGAACTCCAAACGCCCTTGTACAAACCCTCTCTTTGCTGGAACAATACAAAAAGCTTGTTGATATCCCTACTTCTTCATCAGGTAAAAAGACCAAGAGAAAGGACCAAAAGAATCCTATTTTTAACCCCCTAATGCCTTCAATATCTCTTGATCCTACACCTAAAAATATCTAAGAAGTAATCCAACAAGACTTTCCCATCATTCCCACAAATAGGAGGGGAGCCAATCGATTTGGTAAAGGACCCTTTCGAAAGAGTACCCGGAGCACAAGAACAAAACCTTTTGCAAAATCCTTGCTTGCTTTGGATCCTATCCAAGTTTCCTCCGACCTTGAGATCCCTCATAAGAGACTTAGGGAAGTTTCTATGGATGGATTAGAGCCACCAAGAAAAACAAAGTCAGAAGCTACCTCTCCTTACCAATTCCCCATCACTCCTACTTCACCCATGACTACTCTAGATCCTAATACTGATAGATTCTCCACATCCCTCAAAGGATCTAAGCCTTCCCCAGAGATCACTGATTCTACCCCAGCTATTGAGAAGCTACAAAAACAAAACCATCGCCTTCTTCAAGAGTTGGAAGAAAGGAAGACAATAGACACACACATTCATCATGATAATGCTGTCCTTAAAGCAAAGGTTGACTCCCTTCAATGGTTGGTTGATGAGATGAACAAATCCAACCATAGCCTTAGAGCACAACTGAAGAAACACAAGAGGCACAAGGCAAAGTCTTCACAGCAAGAAGGAGAAGCTTCCAAAGCCGATCTTCCTTAGCAAGCCTAGTCACTAGGGGGAATTTATTTTTGTTTGTAGTGGGACCTGCAAAATCGTAAGTGTGGGGGTAATGTTGGGCCCGAGATATGATCAATTTTATGATAGTTATTAGAAACTTTTTCCAAATGTACATATGTGTTTTTCATGTTTTAGAGAAGCGTTTTGAAGAATTTTGTGCTAAAATGGTATGATCTACACCAGGAATGTATGATTCATGTTTAATGTTGATATTGAGTACAATTCATAACGTTTTTATGTTTCCAAGGATCTAATTCATGTTTTTTGATGTTACAGGGAAAAAACGCATCATGTTTTTGCTTCCTGTACTTAGTCTAAGACTCTTTCCAGTACTTGATCTGGTACCCAGTCCAACACTTCGTCCAACACTACGTCTTGCACAAAAATAGTGGACGATTTGGAAGTTATGGTATTGGCGGCCAGTGGTGGGAGAGTCAGGAACATGGGTTTTTCTCGTGCTTTCCCCCTCCAGCTACTGAACCCTTGACAACTCAGTTTAAGTTGTTAAGCAGGGAAATTATTGGCTTTCTCTATTTCGGCAGTTAGGGCACCAATAATGTAATTTTCCAATTTTAGAAGTGGTCAACCACTTGGTTTGTAAATATTATAAATACCACTGTGGTGGTTAGATAGAAGTTAAGTAGTAGAAGAACCATTGTTTGGAGACAAACACGATTTTACTCCATTTTGCCATTTTTCATTGCCAGATTATATAGAAACCGCGTTTTTGAGTTTTAATGGTGAAATTGATTTTCTGAGTTCATGGTGTGCCTTTAGGAGGTGACCACGACTTGTTGGGGGGCCCACCAATAGTTTGGTAAATGTTCTTTAAGTTGTTCATTTTATAGCTTAGATGTCTCTTTTTATTTCTTGTACATGCATTGTTATTTTGTTAATTAATTTGTTGTTGTAGTTTAATCATTTTAACTCTTTTTTGCAGGTTAGTATGAAGGCTTGTATTAGTATGCATTGATCTTGTAGTTAGGAATGATTTTGCAAATTCATAGACTGTTAGGGTCCTAACCCGCACGTAGGTAGATTAATATATTCGGATGTAATAAAGGTCAATATTAATAAGTCCTTTCAATAAAATAGAATAAGGTGGATGTAAGAAGACCTAATAGAAGCTTC
>JASDQU010242757.1:15911-26181 GCA_032191745.1 Picea mariana
ATCTTCTCTGCTCTGCTGACAGCTGGCCCCTCACAGTGGCACTGTCCTCCTTCTCTGATGTGCTGACAGCTGGCTCCCACTCATCGGGGTATCACGTTTCACGATTCCAAAATGCACAAACACTTTGTCATCAGGATCCCCGATATCCCGATGACCCAAACGTCGATCAACAACTTCTTGTCGGGACTTTCCCCAATGGCACCGATTGCTTCCACGTGTCCCTTCTAGATGGACGGTCCCGATTTCTCCGGGATTTCGATACTTTCGATGTCTCAACTCCTTCGACCTTAGGAGCTACAATTTCCCGATGCCGAATATCCTGACTCTCTTCAGATTTCTGACACCTGTCTCCCCAAACGGACGGCTCAAATTATTCTGGGTAATTCCCCATGGAAATTCCCGATCTCATGTTCACGGGAATGTCGATTTCCCAACTGTTGATGCCTCGATCTCCACCACGTGTCTCCACTCATGGATGGTCCAGATCTTCCTGGCATTTCGAGACTTTTCGAGACTTGAAGTGTCTCGATTTTCTCCACCTCGGGAATTCTGATTTCCCGATGACTGCTATCCCGATGGCTACGCCCTCCTCAGGATTTTCTGCCTCATGTCCACAAAGATAAACCTTGTGCAGCTCCTATTCAATCTGACGATTGATGGGTATCTACTCAAGATCTAACGGCCCAGATCCATTTTCCTGTGCGCCTACTCCAGAGGCTAAACTCTAAGCATCTTCTCTTGATCCAACGACTTACGGGATTCTGTGTGAACATCCGACGGTCCACAATCTCCTCTCCTTTGTTCTCTTCTCGCCCAATCTGACAGCTGACGATATTTTTCTCCAGAACTGACGATGCAGATCATTTCTTCCCGTGCGCTTCCTCTGGTGCTCTTTCCTGGACGTGAAAACCGACGGTCCAAATCTTCTTCTCTCCAGCCGATCTGACGGTTGCCAAGCTCCCTCCTGAGCTTCTGCGCGTTCTTCCAATGCTTGGAAAATTTCCAAGTCTTCCAAAGGCCTCAACCTTTTTTCTCCTTTCTTCTCTTCTCTTGCGGCTCTCCGACTCTGAGCTTTGTCGTGCGTATGAAAACGTTGACCCCCTGAGTTTTGGGAACTTTGAACTCCCCAAAGAGTTCTTCAGCCACCGCACTCCTTGCAATCTGACTCTGTGCGTGAAAGGAATTGTCCCTCTTGAGCTTCTCCTTTAAACCCTTGGATATTTGACCTCTACACTCCTGTAGAGTCTTTGCACACTGAAGTGTTATCTCTTATGAACTTTTGCAAGTACTCAGACCCGTAAGGGATTTTTGCCTTTCTTCCTTCTCCCACAGATGGAGAGTGTATGGATGTCTTCCTGTCTATTCTTCTGCTTGGGAAACTCCTTGTTGAGTGCTTCTGGGTATTTAGTAACCCTGCAAAAATCCTTCAGTGAATTCTTCTCTTAAACCTAGAACTCAAAGAGTTCTCTTCTTTGTGCCTGTCTGCACACTTACTCAATGCCCATCTGGCAGAGTTTCCTCTCACAAAACGTTCAGCAGTTCTGTCTCCTTTTCCTTTTATTGTGCACCTATGCACTCGCTCGATGCCCACCTGGCAGAGCTCTCAGAATCCTCAGTGATTCTTCTTCTTCCATCTGAACTCACAGCCGAGTTCTCCTTTTGTGCACTCCCTGCACTTGCTCAATGCCCACCTGGCAGAGCTTCACAGAAATCCTCAGAGCTTCTGTCTGCAACTGTGTTTTTCATACACAGCCTTGCCTCCTGAGGTGTTCAGCAACCTCAAAGGCCTTCTTCTCCTAAGTTGATGATCCCAGCTCCTGTGTCGCAGCACGTCTTTGTCTGACTCCGCAGAGTTCAGAAGTGCTTCAGTGCACCGGTATTCAGAGTCCGTAGCACTTTGTCACACCCTCCTGGCATGAAACCTCAAGGACCGTCAACTGAAATCAAATAGACTCCCTGCAAACATACAACCACAGCATACATTTACAGAATAATAGAACATTCACTAGACATTCGCATAATACATAACTCATGCAGGAAAAACTGTTGTTTTGTATTAAAATTGGCAAAATGCCTGTATTTTTACAATGTTGTCCTCGAGCTCTCTCTATCTCTCTCTTACAACCTCCTAACTCTCTACCACTCTCAAAATGAGATCTCTCTCTATCTCTTTTGGGGGCTCTTCGAGAGATTCCCTCCAACCTACCTACCCTATTCAATTACATTGAATGGGTTGTCTAGTCCGCTATCGGATTTAGATCTTAGCCATTACACACATTAATGGCCGATCTACTCTACACCTACACAAAGGCACGGCTTCCTGGATCAACAGCCTAAACCATTAAATTACATTCAATTCAAATTTAGATGAGGTTGTGCCTCTCTTTTAGCGTGTGATTTGAATTTGCTGGCGTGGCTGGCTGGCTGGCTGGCTGGTTGACGTGGAGAGATGCTCCTGCATCAAACTCCTCAGCTACAAAATCATGAGCTCCTGCTCATGTGATTCCCCTCTAAGCTGTTGGAATCCTCCTAGATCCCAAATCATCCTTTGGAGCTGTTCATCTACTCCATTCTGCTGCTGCTGCTGCTTCTGCGCTGTTGCTGCTTCCTTCTTCCTGCTCAGCTGCTCCTCGCTGATAGTGTCTATTGATCGGATCATCAGCTCCATGATCTCTTCAATTACTGCATCGAGCTGCTCCCATCGCTGGCTCTACTTTTGTAGTCTCCTCAGCTGAAAATTTTTTTGGCTCATGGGCAGATCACCATGATCTCCCATGCCTTCTTCATCCGTCTCCAACTTTACCTGTTGGATGTGCACGCTCTGCACTTTCACCCTCTCTTCCAGGGCTTCAATTTTTTCCCACAGATCGGAAAAGCAAATGTTGTCTGCCTCTTCTTCCTCTGTTTCTGCAACCTCCCATGTTGGAGTCTTTTCAGTCTCCTGGATGAAAATATTGAGCCATTCCTCAGAATGCTCATCATCCTTTCCTGCTTCTTCTGCTATCAGCTTCAGTGCTACATCTTCTTCAGCTTCCTGGCTTAAAGCGTTGAGACATTCCTCTGAATCCTCATTTTCCTTTCTTGTTTCTGCTTGGGCAGATTCCAAAGTCTGCTCCAATTCCTCTTCTTCCCTGACAGTCATCGTCAGCTGTGACTGTTCTTCCGTTGTTGTTGCACCACCTACAACACAGACTTCTGCCTCCTCCTGGGCAAATGGTAGGAATATTCCAATCCCCCCAATCATCAAAAGATTTCTCATATCTTCCTCCTCTGTTAGTTGCACATGTTGATCCACACTCACCTCAGAATTTATGAGACCCTTAGACAGTCTCACCTGCTCTGTCAGATCCTCCGACTGGTTCCAACTCATCTGCTCGTCCCTGCCCACCTGGCAATATGGGATGCTTCCGCTGCTCTCCTGGCAGACTATGAGATCAACCGATCCCATCTTCATCAGCAACCCTTGCTGAATTGAATTCACCTCCGAGTCCATGAGACCTTCAGACAGTCTCGAATGCTCATATTTGCCCACCTGGCAGTCTGAGATGCTTCCGCTGCCCTCCCGACAGTCTTCGAGATGCCGCAGCAATCTCCTTCCACTGCCCAACTGGCAATGTAAAATTCCCTCGCTGTCCTCCTGACAGTTCATGGGATCCCGCAGTGATCTCAATATGTTGCCCTCCTGGAAAACGGGAATTTCTACTTCTATGCCCTCTTGGCAGTTATTGAGATCATCAAATGATCCCAATCCATTCTCTTCACCGAGAATTTCTCCAATTTCTGGTTCACATATCTGAACCAATTCCTCCTCTGTGGCTTTGAGGTTTTCAACATACCTCAACCATTCCTTTAACAACCCACGTTGTCTTATGACCATCAGCTCCCTAACTGGCCACTTCATCTTTGGCTTCTTCATGGGCCACTCATACACCCATCTCAGCTTCTTATCCTGCCGCATCTTTAACTCAAGACTTTCTATCTCTGCTCTTATATCAGCAAGCTCTTCATCCATTTCCGCAAGATTTTCTGCTTTGCTCTTCTTCCTACGGCCTTCAGTAGCCGTCTTCTTGTGTCTATCTGCCTCCCTGGAAGATCTTCTACTATCACTATGCATATTGAGTGTGTCTAGCTTCATTTTATAGTCCTGTTGACTGTCTATGGACTGCTGCCTACCTGCAAACAAGTCCTTACAGAGTCCTCCAGCGCTCTGTCTTCTTTATCTTCTCTCTCTGCCTGAAATATACAAGCAATAAATCTGCTCTGATACCACTTGATGTGTATCAGAGTGCTCTTTACCTCTTCCTTCCTTTTCCTGCCTGAGATATACAGACAAGAATCAAGCTTTGATACCACCTGACGCATGTGCGAGCCACCTCCCTCTAGCACCCGCTCACAGGATCGTTCTAATCCCCTCTTCGAGCTGAATTAGCTCCTTGGATTCCATTGGGAATCAATGTGAAAAACCCAGTCAACAGGTCCTTCATTCACCTACATGGTCTTCTGCACCTAACCGTGGTTTCCCCAACTCAGTTTTGGGGTTTCAGGGTTTTGTCCTTCTTGATGTCGATAGTCACTGTCCTCTCGAGTCCCCGACCACCGATGAGCCAATTCACCGATGCATGCCCATATGCATTAGCCCTTTTGGCTATGCTCCTGGTCCACGTGACCTCCCCCTATATGACCGCAGCCATACCTCCTCATCGGGGTTTCAGACTTTTCAATGTCCAAATACACTCGCCCTTTGGATCCGCAATCCTCCGATTCCCAACACGCTCCAACTTCCACTAGTCCCCTTGGGCTAGTCCTCTGGGTCCATACAACCATTACCCGTGACTGTAGCCTTACTTCTCATCGGGGTTTCGGGGTTTTTAATGCCCCAATGCATTTTTTCACGGGATTCCTGATCCTCCAAATCCCGATAGGCTGACAGTTGGCCCACACGACGGAGTTTTTTGTCTTCTCTGCTCTACTGACAGCTGGCCCCTCATGGTGGCACTTTCCTCCTTCTCTGATATGCTGACAGTTGGCTCCCACTCATTGGGGTATCGCGTTTCGCGATTCCAAAATGCTCAAACACTTTGTCATCAGGATCCCCGACATCCCGATGACCCAAACGCCGATCAACAACTTCCTGTCGGGACTTTCCCCGATGGCGTCGATTGCTGCCACGCATCCCTTCTAGATGGACGGTCCCGATTTCTCTGGGATTTCAAGACTTTCGATGTCCCAACTCCTTCGACCTCAGGAACTCCGATTTCCCAATGTCGAATATCCCGACTCTCTTCGGATTTCTGACACCTGTCTCCCCAAATGGACGGCTCAGATTATTCTGGGTAATTCCCCATGGAAATTCCTGATCTCATGTTCACAGGAATGTCAATTTCCCGACTGTTGATGCCTCGATCTCCGCCACGTGTCTCCTCTCACGGACGGTCCAGATCTTCCCGGCGTTTCAAGACTTGAAGTGTCTCGATTTTCTCCACCTCGAGAATTTCAATTTCCCGATGACTGCTATCCCGATGGCTACGCACTCGTCGGGATTTTCCACCTCATGTCCACGAAGATAAACCTCGTGCAGCTCCTATTCAATTTGACATTTGATGGGTATCTGCTCAAGATCTAATGGCTCAGATCCATTCTCCTGCGCACCTACTCCAGAGGCTAAACTCTGAGCATCTTCTCTCGATCCAACGGCTTACGGGATTCTGTGTGAACATCTGACGGTCCACAATCTCCTCTCCTCTGTGCGCTTCTCGCCCAATCTGATGGCTGACAGGATTTTTTCTCCAGAACTGACAGTGCATATCATTTCCTCCCGTGCGCTTCCTCTGGTGCTCTTTCCTGGACATGAAAACTGACGGTCCAGATCTTCTTCTCTCCAGCCGATCTGATGGCTGCCGAGCTCCCTCCTAAGCTTCTGTGCGTTCTTCCGATCCTTGGAAAATTTCCAAGTCTTCCAAAGGCCTCAACCTTTGTTCTCCTTTCTTCTCTTCTCTTGCGGCTCTCCAACTCTGAGCTTTGTCGTGCGTATGAAAATGTTGTCCCCCCTGAGTTTTGGGAACTTTGAACTCTTGAAAGAGTTCTTCAGCCACTGCACTCCTTGCAGCCCGACTCTATGCATGAAAGGCACTGTCCCTCCTGAGCTTCTCCTTTAAACCCTTGGAGATTTGACCTCTACACTCCTGTAGAGTATTTGCACAATGAAGTGTTATCTCTTCTGAAATTTTGCAAGTACTCAGACCCCTAAAGGATTTTTTCCTTTCTTCCTTCTCCCATAGATGGAGAGTGTATGGATGTCTTCCTGGCTATCCTTCTGCTCAGGCAACTCCTTGTTGAGTGCTTCTGGGTATTCATTAACCCTACAAAAATTCTTCAGTGGATTCTTCTCTTAAACCCAAAACTCAAAGAGTTCTCTTCTTTGTGCCTGTCTACACACTTACTCAATGCCCATCTGGCAGCGTTTCCTCTCATAGAACGTTCATCATTTCTGTCTCCTTTTCCTTTTCCTGTGCACCTATGCACTCGCTCAATGCCCACCTGGCAGAGCTCTCAGAATCCTCAGTGATTCTACTTCTTTCGTCTGAACTCACAGCCGAGTTCTCCTTTCGTGCACTCCCTGCACTTGCTCAATGCCCACCTGGCAGAGCTTCACATAACTCCTCAGATCTTCTGTCTGCAACTGTGTTTCTCATACATAGCCTTGCCTCCTGAGGTGTTCAGAAACCTCAAAGGCCTTCTTCTCCTGATTTGATGATCCCAGCTTCTGTGCCGCAGCACGTCTTCGTCTGACTCCGCAGAGTTCAGAAGTGCTTCAGTGCACCGGTATTCAGAGTCCGCAGCACTCTGTCACGCCCTCCTGACATGAAACCTCAAGGACCCTCAACTGAAATCAAACAGACTCCCTGTAAATGTACAACCATAGCATACATTTACAGAATAATAGAACACTCACTAGACATTCGCATAATATAGAACTCATGTAGGAAAAACTGTTGTTTTGTATTAAAATTGGCAAAATGCCTGTATTTTTACAATGGTGTCCTCGAGCTCTCTTTGGCTCTCTCTTACAACCTCCTAACTCTCTACCACTCTCAAAATGAGATCTCTCTCTATCTCTTTTGTTTGAGGGGGCTCTTCGATCGCTTCCCTCCAACCTACCTACCCTATTCAATTACATTGAATGGGTTGTCTAGTCTGCTATCGGATCTAGATCTCAGCCATTACACACATTAATGGCCGATCTACTCTACTCCTGCACAAAGGCACAGCTTCCTGGATCAACAGCCTAAACCATTAAATTACATTCAATTCAAATTTATATGAGGTTGCACCTCTCTTTTAGCGTGCAATTTGAATTCATTGGCGTGGCTGGCTGGCTGGCTGGTTGACGTGGAGAGATGCTCCTGCATCAAAATGGCTGGCATGTGTTCATCAGGAAGTTTCAGGGTTTTAATCTTTGGGTTGCTCAATAATTCACCTTATCCTTTGATGGTTGTAGGGTGAAAGTTGGTGATGTGCAACTGGAAGTTACCGAGGGGTTCCTGAGTCAAGCCACGGGATTGCCAGCAGTTGGTCAAAAATGGTTTAAAAACGCGAAAGTGGAGGAAGTCCCTTGGACCCTGTTGTTTACATCGCGAAAAATAACCAGTTGTGATAGAGGTATGCCAATTTCATTCCTAAAATATCGGTGGCATGATTTACTCGCTATGGTGAAACAATTTGTTACATGTGAGGGACAGTTCACACTTGTATTTCTATATCATTTACACCTCCTTATGAGTTTTATGGGTTTCCCTTTGAACATGCCATACTAATTACTCAGAAGTCTATATAAAATGGGGAAAAGATATAAGAAACAGAGGTCAGACTCTAGTCTTTTTCATCACGGCCTGATTAAAATTATCCTCATACATCAGTTAGAGTCGCAAAATGATTGTTGGGATTCGTTTATAACACGAAATGGTTATGGTAACCCTGAATTGGAAGTAGATAAACTCGTCGTTGAGGAAACCCTTGTCCACTCGACGACATCTCTTTCACCTCCCCAGACTTGTGCCTCTTCCCCTAACAGCGAACCCTTGATCTATCCTAAGGTCATTCAACGGGCTAGTCTATAGGTTACACATCCAAAGGATTGTGTTAAAATTGTAAGGAATCCTACAGGGAAGAAGTTTAAAAGTAATGTTGATGTCAATTTCAAAAACAAAAGAGCTGGCAAGCTAATTTCTCGAAGTCTTTGAAACAAGACAAACTCTCTTGCAGATGAGATCAACATGATTGAGGTTAACGAAAGCTCAGACTCTGAAATTGACAAATTCCTTGCAGAGGAAGACCCTATGTCATTCGGGCCATATCCTGACCGACCCTATAACTTTGTCGATAATTTACCTCCTTGTCGGAAAGACAATCCAGAGTTTCCTGGTGTCCATCTCTGCAATAAATCTACTATTCATATGGAGGGTTCTCCGATCCATAATCTTGTTCATTCAGATGCAAATGCCATATAGTCACAGTGCGATGTATGCCTATCATGGATCGACAGATACTATACTAATGTCCCGTTTTTACAGTCATGGGTTAAGTTTTTAAAATACCAGGTTGATGCTTTAACAAACGAAAACCACAGGCTTGAATCTATCATCCAAGGGAAGGAGAAGCATTTGAAAACCACAGGTCACGTGATATTTAAAAACGTAGAGGCGGCTATAGCCATCGTTAACTCCAAAGTTTCATGATATGATTTGATTTCATGATTAGAGGTATGATTTTTTTAATTTGATAGCATGATTTTTGTCATTCTTAAGTTAGATTATTTGGTTTGTTAAATAAAATATTTTTATTATTAAATTAGTTTGTTTTATTTATTGAATAAAATGAGATTTCATTTACTATTATAACTAGCTACAGAATCGCAAGATTCTGTAGCCAGTTAAGAAAATTCGAATTGTCTAAATTAATGACAGAAAACATATCTGAGATCTTCCTATTTTCTTTTGCTTTCAGGATAATTTAGGAGCCCATGATTTCAAATATGATATGAAGCACTTTTAAGATCTCCCAGTCATATCTATTATGTACTTTGAATAAACAGAAATAGACTATTGTTAGTTTTTGGATATTTAGTAAAATCAGGGTGGTTGCATCCCCCTTTATTTTTGAAACAAATTTGATCTCAGGAACACAAATAGTTATGTTTCATGAGACCTTTATAAACCTATCATTTTGTAAATAGTGGATCATCTTGGCCTGGGGCTAGAGTATGGATATTTGCACACAAACTTGAATGGGACATAATACATATTACAACTTTAGCTTTTGTGTATTATGTTTTAGTTTAAGTTCTGCTTATCTCGATATGATAATAGATGATGATAGCTTTTTGTCTTCATAATTTATTGTTATTTGAGATAATTCTTTTCATATGTTGTCCATATCTCACATTTCAGATATAATATAGTGTGATCATTAATTCGATACAAATCTGAGATTTATCTCTTATTTCCTATTGAATGTATAACTACAAGTTCTTATAAGAAGATTTATATCATTGTAGTCACTTGTAAATCATAAGATCACTGTATCTGTGTCCGTTATATGTTTTGTTATCAAAACTCGATCTCCAGCATATTGTTTCGCATTTGTTTGAAGAAACCTTGAGATTCGTTGTAGGTTTACTTCTCAGATAAGGTGATTGGATATTGACTATTGTACAGACGTTGGATGCATTAATAGGTTAGTCTGTAATTTGATTTCATTTGCTTGCTGAATATAGGAGTTTTTTATATATAGAACGATTTCCACTATCTATCATTTTTTGTTCAATTAAGTAGTTTAATATTTGATTTTATGTATACATCCAAGAAAACAAATCAAAAAACTAAATAGTATTTTCGCTTTCTTTATTACTGTTGTTAAAGGAACAAATTTACATTCGATTTTTATGAGTTTAGATTAAAACTCATGATTTGTAAAGATTGTATATAGAACTATTATACATATATTATTTAAATAAACTGTACATATATATATTTAGATGTACATATATATTTTAGTGATTGTTATTTAGTAAGTTATTGTATTTCCTTTAGTTATTTTTTCTCTTTCTTTAGAACTTAGATCAGCCAACGGAGCCGCTAAACCCATCGGAGTGAATTAATCCAAACGGCTTGGGTTAATTAGACAACCCCAGACCAGATTCACTCTTCCAGTTGACGAGCGGTCAATTTCGCTTGTCAACACAAGCCTAGAACATCAAAGAAGAAAATCAATT
>JASDQU010242757.1:58238-76085 GCA_032191745.1 Picea mariana
CTGATCAGGCACCTTCTGATCAGCAGTCTTCTGATCAGTTCATTTGTAGGGGCAAACTTTTAGTAACATTTAACGGTTGGTTTGTGAGTTATTAAGGAAGTTGTGTTAGGGTTTCTACAGCCCTAATGGATGTAGATGAAATATTATGATAGCATCAATAAGAACTTAGCCAAAGGTGATGCCCTAGTGGCTCAACAAAGTATATAAAGCATAGAATTGATTCCAATTTAGACAACCTCAAAATCCCGATTTTTCATGTTAACCAATGCAATATGTTATTTCTCCAATGCAATTATTTTTAGTGCCTTTAGCTATTGGGTTATGGAGTCAAATAAATAAAGAGCTAACAAGTTCTATCTTCTTGGGGGTGTAAACCCTTTTACTCCCCAAGGCAAGGAATGTTAACTAGGAGATACTAGGAGGGTGTAAACCCTTTTACTTCTCCTAGTAAAACCTTGTGCAACAAATAATTTCTAGAAAAAAATGATAGATAATGGTGGGGTTGTAAATCCTTATACTCCCCAATAATTCTAGAAAATCAAACTTGTAACCAAACAATGAAGCATCAACAAGATAAAATCTTTACCTAGTAGAATAAATGACAAGATAAACCTCCTCTTACAAAGATAAATCCACCATAAATGCAAGAGAAAATCTCCAAGAGAGGTATAGCGCTACTTCTTCCACCAATAGCATGAGGAAACCAGAACAAGAGCACAAGGGAGAAGAGATTTCCCAAAGAAGGAACAAATTTCAGCTAGGAAGGCTTCTCACAATGGGAGAGCTATATGAAAATGAGATACAAATGATCTCTATTTATACAAAATGTTCTAAACATAGTTTTTCCACATAATTTAGGGTAAACCACAAGATAAAGGGTCAATAGACCTAATCTTGCCCATTTACAAAATAATATTATTTAATTCATACTTTTGCACATGAAAGAAACCCTAAAACATGACATCACCCTCCTTTTGGGTAAATTTTATCACTTTAAGTCAAGTCATTGAGTTGCATATGGGTGAGATAAGCCTCCAAAGGCCAAGTGTCTTTGATCCAATCCATATCATCCACAATCCATGGGCTCTTTCTTCCAGAACATGGCAATTTTCCTCAACCACCACCAAACCCTAGCCCCACTATGACGCCAAGCCTTCAAGGGTGATGTTTTGACCTTCTTGGGAAAAATGTTTAGGTGGTAGGGGATAGGTTAGGTCCTCCATAATGTCTTCTAAGCCTCCAAAGGAATGTCTTTGTGATCCAACATGTGGGCCCTTGGCATCCAACATGTGGGCTTCAAGCCCCAATGAAACCCAAGCTAGGCTTATTCCTCCAAAATTTTCCACCAGTTGGGTCCTGCAAAGACAAATGGGTACACCCTCCAAGGATATCAAGTCAAAGAATCATGATGAGTAAATCAAATCAATAAAATATCCATCTAAGCAAGTACATCCAAACCACCTTGTCATCACCATAAAAAAAAAACTTATGTGTGAAATCGAGTTTCTGAGACTTAGCAAGGTGCTAGACTGATGTGGAGGTGTGAAAAAATAGAGGACAGGGCCAAGTCTAGTAGGAGGAGGCTAAGTATAGCAGTAGTGTGGATTTGATGGGACCCGATAGGTCGCATATCACAGGCACTATAGATCAACAGTCGAGGATCGTTTCGGGGGGAGGACTTGCGCGAAATATAATTCCTGAAAGAGGGAAGAAAAGTAAATCACGGTTTCAGGTCAGGACCACGTGGTGCCACTGAATGGATTTCAAGGTGAGAAGTGGGTTTCCCCAAACCACTTCCTCACGCCTCTTAAATAGGGAAATTATATAAAAGGGGGCTCATCATTTATTTTATTGTTTTTTCAAATAATGGAACATTGAAAGTTGGCACGACTACTCCATTCAAACTGAAGCTCAACAATACGCCAAGATCACACCTTTCCGCTCGTTTACAAGTATTTTTCATCGCCACCATTGATCCTATCATTATGTTAGTAACATAGCAAGACCCCATGTCAAACGAAGAATCCCTAATTGACCGAGATTCAGATGTGTTCGACACTGAAATCAACATTTCTCCCATCTTTGTATCCAGAGCTAATTTGTCTGATAATGTAAGGAAGAAAATACCCTTCCTTGAAGCAGTCCAGGCCACTATAGTACCTTACGATGTTGAGGTCACGTTCCCTTTCCCTGAATTCATAGGTTGGTGCAAAGAGAAATATTCATAGGAAGAGAAAGTTGTCGTAAATAAATAGGGGTCTGAGGTCTTGTGTAGGGTAGAGTGTCTATCAATTCGAGGCACCCTCAACATACCAGATTCCTTCTCTGCAGAGTCTAAACCATTCGAGGAAGAAAAGTTGATTATGGTTTACATGGAGTGTCCATCATAATTCAAAGACCTATTCTTACAAAGAATTTTCAAAACAGAGCATCTTTCTGAAAGTCTATCTTTGCCAATGAGTGTGAGTATCATGGTTATTGAGGTCCAATGGGTCTATTAACTAATGAGTCAAATTTTAGGTCTAGATAATGACAAGCATGTGGTTGAGGTCCTGTTAGGTTTTTTTTTGGTTTTTTTTCAGTTAGAGTCCAGTCAGTCAATCTATATCATCTTTGATAAATTCATAGCTGATAATATCCACAAACAACTAGTGAATTTTCGGTCACTAAGACATTTCAGATATTACAGATACTTGTTGAAGATTTTTATGGAAATAAACAAGAGAGAGTTCCCTGAAGCAACATTCATATCAATTGAATGCAAAAGAATCACATTGCTCATTTTTTATCAACAAGTTCATGTCCAGGGTTTACAACTTGATTTTCAACACCAGCCTACCAAGAGTCCTGGATGACATGAGGAGTTATTTATAGCCAAATCCAGAAAACAGATTGGGGGATTGGGTGTTATTCATGCATTCAACAGTGATATGGTTTTATGGATGTCATGAATCCCCCTATCTTCTGCCTATTTTTCTGACACCCGAAGTCTTTTCCCTTGAGTTCATCAAGAAAAGAATCATATTAGAGACAGAGCACTTCTTGAGATTACACAAGGCATCCAACCTCAAATTCTTATCTCAGGTCCAAGAAAAGCTCAAAGAGTTTGGTTTTGCACAGCTATAGGGAAGAAGATATGATCCACATCAGATCATATACAAGAGAAGATTGATGAAAAAACATGCCCCCTATGAGAATGAACATGTTGAGGGTTTTGAAAAATTGGAAAATCTAGATGTTTGTGCTGATATGGAAGAAATCTTGCAACCAGCTCAAACACAGCAAGTGGAGGCAATCCTGCAAAATACTAAAACACAACAAACTCCTCAGAAGCTGATAGTTAAAGTCCCCAAAGTAAGTGTTTACAAAAAAAGAAGAAGTTCAAAGGCCCTAGGCACCAGTAGTTAGCAGACTGCCCCTAAGAAGATGAAGATCACACAATCCCCATAGATAGTGGATCTAGACGAGGAAGAGCCTAAAGAAAAAGTGAATATGGATATGGTGGAAAGTGGCACCAACACTATAGAGGTTCGGAAAGGAAGCAAGCTCCAAAGTGAAGGCAGTTCAAGAAATTTTAGCAGTAAAAAGCACATCTTTGATAAGGCATCTGGAGCAACCTATCAATCTAAAGAAGATTTGGAAAAGCAATATGCTAAGAAAGGAAACTTGGCTATGGGTGAAATGAGGGAGTTAATCCCTGAAGTAGAAAATATTTCTCAGCATAAGTCTTCTATGTTCACAATAAGAGATATAAAAAAGAGGAAATTTAATATAGCAGTTGCAGATGAAGACAAAGTATCTGAGATCAAGATAAAATATGACAACAGCAGTGCTCCAGAAAAAGTGAAATTCCATAGGAATACCAGTGATATGTTGTATTCAGATTACTTGGGCCTAAGTCTGAAGAATTCAAAGCTATCCATTTATGTAATAAAGTTGGAAGGGCAGTTAAGGCAAGTAAAATCATCCAACAGAGCTTGGAAAACTCATGTCAAGGGTCTATAATCTGAAGTCTCTTAGGGAGTGAAATCCTCATTAGATGAAAAAGACAAGTTGATTCAAAGATTGAAGAAAAAACTAAAAATGCCTTCCATGGAGCATCCACAAACAACAGAATAGGTTGCTCTAGAATAGGAAAAGGAAGCATTTCAACAAGAGGCATTGAACTACAAGGACAAGGTATTATAGCTAGAGCAAGAAAAGGTGAATTAGTCACAGGGACAAATAGAACTACTAAACATGGATGTAGTTGTACCTTCTATTGCAGAAGTTGGGCCAAGCACTGAAGGACTTGTATAGGCTATGTAACAAGTTAGCCTGAAGGTGGGAGAAATCAAAGGTTCAAAGGAAGACATAGAGAAATGGAAGCAATAATTCAAAACAAAAGATGAAAGGGTGGATCAATTTCAAAAGGAGAATCAATCTTTGCAGGAAAGGGTAGACAAACTTAAAATAAGGTTGAGGGGAAAAGGACTGTTGCAAGGAGCCAAGCACATCATCTGGGATTCTATTGTTGCTGAAGCTGCCAAGTTCAGAATGTACTTAAACTTCATCAATGATGAATATAGCATGGCCATTATAGCCAGAAGCAGGTACACTATTGTGAATGAGATCTTAGCAAAGAAACCATGAGAGTGGGCCCAAAATGCCATAAACTTGCTAAATTCCATCCCTACTACAGAACTTCATACCATTGGGGTCAAAGATAGAACTACATTGACCATCTGGACCAGGAGGGTTATTTCCAAGCATAACCTTCTAAAATCATTCCAAACTGAGGCCACACAAAAGGAGAAAAGTGTACAAGAATTAAGGGATTTGTTTGAAGAGTTGTTTATAAAAGGCCTCCCACCATTTTGGGATGGCAAAGGAAAATTGTATGACCAGGATGAATACAATTATCGCCTCGCTCAATGTAGAATGGATCACTCCAAGTTTGAAAGCCTGGAGGAAAACTTGAAAGGATCAACCCTGGTTGAACATTTGATTACAGATTTTGATATTCTAAATTAGTTCAAAACAATGAAGATTGGACTAACAGTCATGACATATGCTTCTTGCATTGACTTGGAGATCCTAATAAAATAAATTATTGATTATGATATCCCTTCTGACTTGCAATGGAATGAGATAGTGTGGCTGGGTAAAACAAAGTGCAATTTTCCAGGAACCAACAGATAATGTCCAGGTGTCACTGAATATGGAAGATCAGACAGAAGGCCAAAACAGGACAAGTGGCAAAGGAAGAAGTTGAAGAGTCAGAGGAATCGTCAGTTGGTTCATGAAACATTTTTCTGATTAATCATTTTAATTGGTTCCCATACCGAAACTGCCATTTGTAATTATTGTAATCAGTTTTAGAAGCTGAAACATTTCAGTTTAGCTATTGTAATCGGTTTCTAACTGAAGGAACTCAAATTGTATAAGTATTAGAAGTTACAAATGTATTAAGGTTGGAAGAAGTGCAAGGGCACCTTTTTAGTTGTTCGGAACTCAATTGTAATTTTCTGGAGCTGAATTGAATACATATGAAGAATCCTTTGAAGTCTCTATGAAAATATTTTAATGGTGGTGATATGAGTTTTGTCTTCTCTCCTTGTATGTATTTCCTATGTTCTCTAATTTCATTTACACTGTCTTCTGTTTAAATTGGATAGTTTAAAGGCTCATAATTCATCTTTTGATGCTCTTGGCTTAATCAATTTAAATTGTTTTAAGTTCTTCCTAACTAATTCATAATTCATTTCATTAATGCTCTAATGCAGTTATTTGTTTTCTTTTTCTTCTTACACTCTACAAACTACAATTTATAACTCAGATTCATCACCTCACTTAGCCTTTATCCTATGGAGATTTCTATTGGTCAGTTAGTGTTTTCATTCATTTTCAGAATTTTGACTCCATATCCCTAAGTGTCCCTCCCCTTCCTTGCCATCAAAATTATAAAACCCCCCCAAAACAACAAACCTAGCCATTGATTGACAAAGAAACACCAAGTGACACGAGAGAGCCCTCTACGAGTTTAGCAAGATAGTACCCAGCTCTAAAGTTGGTTTGTAGGTTACCTTTGTCGCTTGTTTATCAACCGAACAAATTTACAGAGTGCTAACACACCTCATCAAAATAAATTAATGCTCAAAGATCCTATGCAATTTTCCAAGTTTAGGTATGGGAGGGTTGTCAAAATGACCTATTGTTAGTTGTCGAGCTTGATTGTGTTCTTGATTCATAGGTCCTTTCTTTCAGCCGTGTTTATACCCCATGAAGACTTTACACCCCAGAAGTATGTACACTCTTCCACGTGGGGGAGTGCAGAGGGGGGGTACCCCCTCTGTGGGGTCCGGGGGACCTATCCCCCTGGATGGGGGGTTCAGGGGTGAAGCCCCCAAAGGAAAAATTGCCTTGTAAATGTATATTGTAATTTCATTGTAAATCTGGACCGTTCATTATAAGGTCACAAATCTAACGGTAGAAATTATGTTAGGTTTTTTTTCCCTAGAAGGCAACCCTCTGTTATGAGGGAAATGTATTGTGGCTATGCATTTAGGAGAGTATTGTATCCTGAGAGGAGAGACTATGAGAGAAAGAAGAGGAAGTTACAATGGGTTTTGTTATAGTTTGTATCCCTTCATTTGTTGGATAATAATAAAGGAAGGACCTGGAAATTTCTCTGGTGGACGTAGCCCACACGGGGTGAACCACATAAATCTGTGTCTCTCTTGTATTGTGTATCTTCTGTGTTTTGTTTCTGCATTTATTTTATTTTATTTCTCCACGGTCCTGTTTTTCTAACACCTATTGGGTGAATCGTTCCTCAAATTTAGGGGTGTTTCCCAAGGGGACCTCCTTCTAATTCATGTGGATGAGGTGTCATGGATGAGGGGAAAACTTTTGGGCATGGGGTTCATGACATACAAGGGGATGTAGTGTCTCACTTATGGGTTCCTTTGTAGAGGGTGTGTTGCACCTTCGTTTTTCAATGCATTATTTTTCCAAACCCATTTATTTTCATTAATTAATTAAGTTCCAAACACTGGGTACTCCCTATGGTGAATAGATTAGATTGAAATGCAATACCAAAGTGTCACTTGAAGGGAGAAGTACACATAGTTCCATGGGGGCATATTCTATCTTGTAACGCACTTTGTGTAAATCCTTCAATCAAGTGTGACATTTATGTTATGTGTTTGATTTTGATTTTGCAGGTCTTTGGTTTTTTAGGAGAATATTTTCATTTCTCTCAAGACATATTTGGGAGAGAATATGGAAGGTTCATAATTAGGATTTTATATTTTTCCAACCACAAGCCTTTGAGCTTCATCCCCTTCTTCCCATGACATGAGGGACAACCCCTTCTTGGGTCATTACACCCGAAAAACCCAAAAGGTGAGGAGATGAGGGGATGAAGTGTGTAAAGTGACAAGTATGGTCAAGAATAACACGATGAATCATCAAAGGGACCTCCCAATAGCATACCTATCCCTAAGGGTGACCCAATTACTAGGGCGCAATGTCAACCACCAAAGTGAAACAAGGCAAAGAGTGTAATGTCCAAGCAAATGTTACATAATCAAAAGCAGTAAAATGTGTAACAAACTCAAATTCCTCAAATATTGAAATGACACTCACCATAATACCTGACTTGTACCTCATGGAGCAAGACCCAATGTCTTCTGAAGCCCAGCTGATGTGTTGGATATCATCGTGATCAACCTAGAGCTATGGTGGTGAGGTGGGTCTCTATCTATGCAAGTGGACACTAATGGTCAAGTTGTATCTTGGTACTCCATGTCTACAACCTGAGGGCCTCGAGACATCATCTCCTTAGTTATCCCTAGGAGTTGGGGATAAAAAGGTCAATAGTGGTGGTTTCTTGTACAAGGTATCGGTTTTAGAGCTTGTGGATTCCTTGTAATAAAATCCTTTAAAAGGTCGGTGATATTCCATTTTGTTGTGCCGGGACATGAGTGGTGAACACTCACTTGGTCGTGTTGGTTGGGTTTGGTCAAGGAACCAATAAATCTATTGGATGGTTTTTTTCCGATTTGGGTTTTCCACGATAAATCATGTGTCGTATGTGTAGTTGTTATGTTATAATTGATTATTTTTACCTCTTGTATTTTATTTTCCTTTCATAAATTTCATTTAAATTATGTTGCAAAGGGTTTTGATTCAAAGGAAAAATATATAATCTAAAGAAGGGCATTGATTGAGGTGTTTCCTATCCATTTCCTTAACTTATTTTTGTTGTTAAATTGGATAATTTGTTGCTACCATTTTAGTGAAACGTAGAGCATGTTTTTGGTTTGTAGAAAGATCACCCCTTTGTTTCCATGCATATGTATTTGAAAAACACCTTTGGAAAGTCCCTCTAGATAATTTTATAGAATCTAAAATAACATTCATAGGTAGATCCTAGAATGTTGTAACAACATCATTGATCGTCACCATTCACATATATTCAAACCCTCTAAATATCATTTGAATCCATTCACCCTAAGTTGATGTTTGACATTAGTCTTCCTTTCAACCACCCAAAATTTATAAACTAAAATAATTTTACTTTCTATTTTCTAAATCTGAAATGAACGCTAAGTCTTCATCATAAATAAAATATAGTTGTCTAGGATTCCCCCCCTTGTGTTGATAGAGAGACAAATTAAATAAAGTGAAGGAGTTACCATGGTGATATTAGGCAACCCTTCTACATTGCCCCTATAGTTTCACTTGTGTTTTAGATATTTACAACTTAAAGTGAAGGCTTGAGAAGTAACATTTTCACATCATCGAGGATAAAGTCCCTTTCCCAAATTTAGAAGGCATGATTACAATGATATGATGAGATGGTTTGGGTGGAATATTGTTGGTTATTATCTCTCTCTTCTTCTTGGGCTGACCCAGGTTCCAATCTCAACAGGTTTCCAAAAAACACATCAAAAACTATCAGCCCTCCTGGTAAACCAAAAGGCAACGTTGTGCACAGGGTGCACTGTGCAGTCTCACCCAAGATAGATTTTATGGTTGACTGTAATACTCAAGTGCTTGTAGTCTAGGAATTAGTGGGGATCTGTGATTGTGTTCTTTCTTCCTTATACATTATCCTTTTTAAACATTCAAGTACTTCTCTGATTTATTCATCTTTAAACATATGCATGCATATTGATATTTCTAGTTTAACCATTCATTCATAAGCTAATGATAAAAAAAAAGTAAACATTCATTAAAAATCACACATAACACAAATTTTACCATGGCTCACCCCCTCCTGGGGCTATGTCCACAAAGATCTGGCTTATCTACTCTTTTATGTATTCTGCTACAAAATCTTGTGTTGCACGCATTACATCTTCAATAATATAATCAAGATGAGGGTAAGAACCCTCTGTGAGGCGAACTAGATCACACCAGGCTCCATAGCCTGTGACCTAACCCTCAGAAACTAGCTTATTCGACTCTTCTACAAGACTTATTACACTCAACAACCTTTAGAATCACAATAATCAACTCTCTTTTCCTCTACAAACATAACCTCTATCTCACACAAATATACTTCCACATACATCTATATATATATATATATATATATATCTTTCCTAGACCTCTTAGGTCCTTATTTATACTACTATATGGCTTATAGTCGTTACAATCTTTGTCAAAAACCCTAACCCTATCATGGTTTGGCTTGTCTTCCTGCATGCCACATTGTGTTTCCTCATGCATGTTGTTTTTCCTTCTTTTTCTGCATGTTGCTTTCTTGCCACTTGTTGGGCGTGCTCCAACATTAGGTCTTCCTTTCCAAAAATAGGTCTTTCCCAAAATGGATATTTTCTCCAAAAATAGGCCTGCGCCCCAAAATAGACCTTTTCTCCAAAAATATGCTTCCTTCTCAAAATAGGCCTGCACCAAACAAGCCCCCAACACTGACATGTGGCTCATCCCGAGCCACTCAAGTGGTGTGTTCTCTCTATACAACCTTTTCCAAACTGTGTAACTTTTCTACTAGTTCCTTTCCTTTTTCCCTCATTTACGCAACTTTTCCTGTTAGCGCCTTGACTGTTTGTGTTGTTATCTCCTCCTGTATTAATGATACACCCTCTGACTATGCATGTGCCATACTCGTCTTCTCTTCCTACAGTTGCGTAATCATCTGTGTTTCTTGTTCCTGGAGGGGTTCCAATTGGGTTTGTCACTCTTGCTTATTTGTCTCTATTGTCTTTAACTCTAGCCATAGAGTCTTCATTTCTTGAGTGCCCTTCAAGTGCTTTGTAATACTCATTGTTTTCTTCCATTTCTTTAGCTCCTGTATGAAAAGATCGATTTTATCCTCTTGTTGGTCCCACTGTTGGACCTTTTCATCCTCCTCTAAAATGGTCCAGATCTTCGTCGTTATGTCAAACATCTCTTCTACTTCCCTCGCTTCTTTCCCCATCTCCACTATCTGGAGTGCATATTTTTGTTCTCTTTGTTCTCAAACCTTTGGAGGAGTCATAGGATTAAGCTTTTCTTTGAGCTCCTCGATTTCCTTCTTATATCCATTAATTGTTTGTGAAATCATTTTTATCTTCTCCTCTGCACTCCTCTCTGGTACTTGTGCATTGTCTGGAATGTGATCATATAACATTGTTATTCCTTGTTCTATCTTATCCGCGCGTTATTTCTCCTCCTCTTTTTCTGAGGTCAATTGGTCGCATGTGATTTGTAACATTTCGGTGACTCCCCTACCCACCTCCAAGTTAGTCGCATCTGTGCAGGCTCTGGATTGTACATCTTGCATTATGTTGGCCTGGAGTCTGTATAATGCCTTGGTGGGTATCTATGCCATGACGAATTCAAATTTATCAACTTCCCCCATGGGTTTCTGCACCGTCTCTTGATTCATTCTAATTATTTGGTGGGTGACTATGAATGTGTCCCTGCCTTGCACTACCAATTGTATTGTATCCTCTCCTTCTTTCTGCGCAAGGGGTCTTTGTGTCTTTTCCTATCGTTGTGTTGTGGTCTGTGGTCCTACTTGACTCCATAGTTGTTGTAGAGTTTCATGGACTTCTATGATCTTGGTCATGATCTCTTCTCTTCGTGCCACTGCAATATGTACCACCTCTTCCCCCCTATCTTGGATCTTGTTCGTGACGAATTCAACATCATCATTTGTTAGGGTGATGACAGAGTCTTCCATGACATACTTCCTCTTTTTGCGTGTCTCTCCTACCTACACTGGATTCCTTGTTTTCTGTGAGGGTTGCACCCTACTTGTTGTAGCCTAAACCCTTTCTTCACCATCCTATGATGTATCCCCCTTTCTGTTATGTTGTTATTTTTATGTCCTTCTTGTTGTTGTTGTCCTCCTTGGTATTTTAGGAACACTTTTTGCTTCCTGATAGTTGATTCTGCGATGCAGCCTTTCTAGTGTTATCGGATGGACTGTTTGTTTTTGTTGAGGAACCTACTTCAACCTTTTCCTTGGGCTTGGTTGATTGTGTAACGGTTGACCTTTTTGTTGAGTTTTTTACTTGCAGCTTCCACTGCACATGCTAGTCTCTAATTATCCAGTAAACTTCCTCCTTGGTGACACAATATTTCATTTTTAGCCATGCCTTCCTTGAATCCCTTGCGGCATGGAACCACATGTGGTGCTCGGATGCCTTGAACCTGACTATCTCTTCCATTTCTTGGATTACCTCCACAGGTATGCACCACACATGTTTTATTTCTTCTATCATCATTGCAAAAACTATGTTATTGGCTTGTTGATTTTTATTTTCCTTGGACTGCCAAAGTAACTCATATCAGATCGCATAGCATTTTCCTTTCCTATCCAAGAAATATGAAAACTTTGGCTCCTTCCATTGTGCAAAAGCTATAAGAATGATAAGCCAAGAATAATGGAACTCGGTTCCATTATCCTTCGCATCTCTACAATCCACCAAAAATTGGTTCAGTAGGTATGGTGCCCAACTTAACATCACTCCTTTCATGCACTATGCAGCTACTGCTATAACTCCTCCTGGAGCTTCTTCTTTTCTGCATTTCCTCAGTAGCTTGCAAGCCATAATATTGTTGGCAAAACTTGTCACATTGTCGTTAATATCCTTGATCACAATTCCCATGTTTCCCTAATTGGTGCCAAACTGTGCTTTGACCAGCTCAACGATTTCCTTCTCACGTGCCTTGTTATCCAAGTACTCCTCTGGTTGTGTGTCGATTGTAGGTAACCCTATGATCTTAGCAATCAGTTCCACATCCAGTTGTACTAGTGTATCCATCCAAAGGATGCCTTCATGTATGCGGGAGACTGGTTGTTTGACGTAGAGCCTGATGTTTTTACCACCCCCAAAGTGTGGTATATCCAAGAGGTTCATTATGCCAGAGTTGTACAGCCCCATTATCCACTACACAGGCTCCATTATCGATTTACTCATGGGTCCAATTTCCCCTTTGTTTTCTAAGTAAGTATCTTCGACCAAATCTGGGAATTTGGTCGCATCGCGCACATCATGGTTTGAGTACCTAAGTATTGGTACTTTTCCCAACTTATCGTCCACAATGACTATTGTGTCTGGGAGATATCAGAGTGTGATGTATGCGGCGTCCTGTGCCTTTCTTTTCTACCCAACAACAGATGGGAATACCTCTGTTATTTCTACATCCTCTTCATCCCTCTTATATTCCAACCGATCAGTGATGTCCTCAACCAACACCTCTTCTCTTTCATGGCCCTATCCATGACATGACGTTTCATCAGGTTTAGTTGGAATTTCAAGATTAGGGATCAAGATACTATTTTGAGTCCCAGAACTCTGCCCTACTTCCCCTTGCGGCGTTGTCAATGTTTCCTCTTCAACCTGTGTCGCGTTGATTGACTCTATGTCCGAAGTGGTGAAATATTCAATCTTGACCACATTCTCGGGTTGTCTCATTCTTTCCTTGCACCTTTGGCCTTGTTGAGTAACCTGCACATATTGGCATGGAGTGCCGAACTTTGGTGGGGTCATATTCTATCCAATTCGTACACTCACTTGCTTCTTCCTAAAGTTCTAACTAGGGCACACACTTTGTATCTTGCTCTGTGCTCAAAAATCACTAAGTGTTGAATGAGCGTGTGCTTTTCGCACTTTATAGACTCGGTCATAGTTGTTTTTCACTTTTTGCATGCATTTGTGCCAAGTGTAATTTTTCCTGCACGTTATCTTCCGATGTTGTCGCGGTAATTGCTACACGCAAATTTTTTCGCACTTTCCTACAGTTTAGTCAACTTCTGCCTCTTTTTTTGTTTTTCTTCTTTTTCCCCTTTTTATTTCTTTTTATCATTTTTCTATCCTAATATTTACTATAGTACACTATATACATGACTTTCTTACTGTTATGTAACTTTTAAGGGTTAGTAGGTCGATTGTCCCTATACAGTTTCAGTCAACTACCGTTGATCATTCCTTTCATGCCTGTTCCTCCCAAGTCTTTTAGCTTCATAGATCCCTCATCTATGACAGTATTTACTTCATAAGGCCCTAGCTAATGTATTCTAAACTTACCAGGGTGTTGGAAAAATTTGTTGTCATAGAGAAGAACTAGGTCTCCCTCCTTAAAACTCTTCTTTTTAATATGTCTATCATGTCAGGATGTCTCTCTTGCTTTCTATACTTCCTATTGAAATCCTACCAGAATCCTGTCTTCTTCCATTTCCATTAGTTGATTTAACCTCTCATGTATTGCTCCTCTTTATGTCATTTTGGTAATTGTTGCTACATGCAGACTGGGTACCAGAAATTCTAATGGCACCACTCCTTCCTATCCATACACCAATATGAATGGTGTATGTCCTGTCAACTTCTTACATGTGGTACAATATCCCCATAGTATTGCTAATATTTTCAAGTCTCAATCATCCCTGTTGACATTGCAAATCTTATTCAAAGCATTTTCCAAAAGATTATTGAAAGCTTCTACTGTTCCATTTCCCTGAGGATGATATGGTGTACTCTTCTGGTGATAGATTGAAAACTCCTCAGTCATAGTCCTGATGGTATTATTAATAAAATGAGTACCTTGGTCACTCATTGAAATCCTCTGACATCCAAATATGCTAATCACTTGCTCAAATAAGAAGTGTGTTGTTGTTTCTGCACTACAATCTTTGACTATTGTTGCTTATGCCCATGTTTTTAAGTATTCAGTCACAATAATGATATATCTAAATCCTGACCTTTTGTTGGTGGATTAATAGGTCCAACAAAGTCTATTTCCCATTTTTCAAATACTTGCAGAGTCACTTATGGTATTAGGGGCATCTCATCCCTTATGTTGGGTTTTCCAGCCTTGTAACGGACATCACATTTATGGAAATATTCCTTGGCATCTTTATGGACTATTGGCCACCATAATCCTGCATGCAATACCTTCTACGCGACATCTTTTCCTGCATAATTTCCTCCATCTATACTTTCATGAGATTCTACTAAAATTTTGGGTCGTTCATCTTTCAATACACACCTTCTCAAAATTTTATCTTTGCCCATCTTATATAAATGTCCTGCAATGAGTTCATAGTCTGCATCTTTGAATTCCAGATTTTTCTTCTACACAGTGCTAAATTCCTGTGGTACAACCCCTGTACTTAAGTATTCAATAATATATGTGAAGTATTCATCAACTACCTGTGCTGAAAATAATTGTGCATCAAGGAATTTTTCTTCCATGTTAGTAGGTTCTTCTCCATTAGTTACCCTTGACATGTGATCAAGTCCTGCATTCAGCTTCCTTTGTTTTACTATCACTTCAAAATCAAATTCTTGGAATAATAATAGCCATCTACAGATCCTCCCCCCCAACCTTGGCTTGTTGACTAGATATATGAGGGAAGAATGGTCTGTAAACAATTTAAAGTGTTTACCTAGTAAATAGTGCCTAAATTTTTGAAGTGCATATACCATGGCTAGGCCTTCTCTTTCTGTGGTGTTGTAATTCTGCTCTGATTCTGACAACTTTCTACTTCAAAGGCTATAGGATGGTCTAAGTCCTATTCTCCTAGCTGCGCCATAATTGCTCCAAGTGTTATGTTTATTGCATCTACGTGCACATGAAATGTTTTTTCCCAATCCAAAAATATTAAAATAGGTTTTGTTACCATATGTTCTTTTAGAGTGTCCAATCCTTGTTGACAGTCCTCATTCCACTAAAATTTGGTGTCCTTCTTTAACATTTTTTCCATTGGTGCAGTAATCTGTGCATACCCCTTTATAAATTTCCTGTAATATCCTGTATGTCCCATTGTTTCTCTTAACTAGCACACTGACTTTGGTGGTGGTAAATTCATAACGACTGCAATCTTAGCAGGGTCCACTAGTAAACCTTGTTTACACACTATATGTCCCAAAAATATTCCAAAAGGTGTACCAAAAATGCATTTCTTGAAGTTTAATGATATTTGACATTTCCTGCATCTTTCCAACATTAGTCTTAACACTTCTACATGGTCTTTTAATAGACTATATACAGTCAAGTCATCCAGATATACTTCTAGAAACTGGTGCATGAATTCATTAAAAGCATCTATGACTACTCTTGAAAAAATGGTTGGTGCATTATTCAACCCAAATGGCATGATTGTATATTGGTAGGATCCCAATTCTGTAGTAAAAGTAGTCTTATACCTATCCTTTGGAGTCATTTTAATCTGATGGTAACCTAAGAATCCATCTATGAATGAATATGCTTCCTAGCCTCCCACATTCTCTAAGACCTCATCTTTAAAATGGGTATGGAAAGCATCATGTAAGCAAGCATCATTAAGTTTCCTTAGATCTACAAAAATCATTATCCCTCGTTTCTTCTTTTCTTGGACTACCATAGGAATGATCTATTCAAATTCCTCTACTGGTTCTATAATACCATCTTCCAACATTTGATCAATTTCTACTTTTACTTTCTGCTTATACACTAGATTCAGTCTATAAGGTATTTTTCTGACAGATCTAGCCTTAGGTTTGAGGGATATCTTCAATCTCAACTAGCGCTCCTGCTATGACTTTCATCTCTGTAAAGGTCAGTGGAAATAGGTCACTATATTTGCGCAATAACTATGTTATTATTTCTATTGTTTGCTCATCCCAATAGTCTCCAATACTTGCCATTTTAGGATTGTCATTCATCCCAATGTTGACTTTCTTAACTTTGATTGGTACAGAAATTACTTATGACTCTAGATATGGACCTTCCACCTCTCTTTCTCCCTCAATCTCTGTAATTTGAATGTTGCACGGATCATCTTCATCCGATGATTCCTCTTCCACATGATAGCATGAGAGTAACTCTTTGATTGTTTGTATGTTATATTGTTGATACTCTATCATGATTTCCACTTCTTGTTCATAAAAAAATATCACTCCCAATATCATCTTCAACATTGAATCAATGTTGTGGTTCTCATGTTCAAATGAGAAGGTTACCACAATTTGTTTTTGTAATCATGTCCATTCTGTAGTGCCTCTACGCATCTCCTATTCTGTATACCAGTTCCCTAGGATTCCTTCCAATGTATGGATAAAGTGATGAGGCCATTCCTCTAGTGGTGTCATCCTCCATTGTGTCTTGCACTTCTCCAAGTGTTCCTTGTCAATCATACCTATGCATTTTATTGCTCCCCTATTCTATGCCAAATCTAATGCGCAATAGTCGTTTGCATTGATACCAGTCCTGAATTGTTTCTTTGTGTGCACCCCATCATCTTACAGGTGTTGAATGGAGTCCAATATATAGGGATAAGATTTTATAACACTTTGTCTTCATATTATGTCAATAATTCCTCTAAGTTATTTATCCCATGAAAACCAGGAGGTTCTCTCATCTTTGTACCAACCCATCTTACTGCGCAATCTATTCTTGCGCACCTCCTTGTGGAAACTTCATGTAACCGTTGTTGCCAACTATCCAAACCTGTGTCTAAGTTGGAAGCATATGATATAGTGCTTCTCCAGATGAGTACCCCATCTGCAGTTGGGTTAACATAATCCTCTTGTCGTATGGTGGTTATGTATAACTGGTTTATTTCTTCCAGATCCAAATAAGTGGCCTATACAAACCTTTCTCCTTTTCAAGGATCCAATGGTGAAATGAATCTATATTTGCCTGATTCAAAATTCATTTTTCTTGTCTTCATGTTGATTATAGTCTGGTTATCAAATTCTCAATCCAATCTAAGTAAGGTTGGGTAAGGTTTTGTGCCATCCGCTATCTCTATTACTTCAAAATCTTTCATAGTGCACACTCCATTCAAATCTATTGTCACACCTTCAAGTCTTCCAATAGCTAACACTCTATGTTGATTTTGTTGAAATAATATAACTGCGAAGAGTATTCTTATTCTTATTATTATTTTATTCATTAGATTAATCCCCATTGTGGATTAATCATGTCGGTAATTGTATTAGGACCAAATCCCCTTTTGTGGATTGGTCATCAGACAATTGTAATAGGTAAAATGAGAAGTTGGCCCCAGCAGTTATTATTGAGACCCAGAATTAAATTAAAGGTGGGTTTACCCACCCAGTCTGAGAGGTCAGCCCTGCCAGTGAAACCCTTTCACACATGCCAGTCTTGTATATATAGGAGGCTAGTGCCTCACTTTATCACACAACTCACTTGCTCATTCTCTTATGAGACAAGCTGCAATTACCAGTTGGAGAGAGGAGAAGAAGAGTGGCGCATCTTTTCGAGAGGACTATCTATATTGGTTTGAGTTATCTCTTGAACATTGTATTAGCAATTTATGATAAGGAAGTTTTTGTTGGGTTTTCTTCCCCTAGAAGGTTTCCTAGGATAAATGTTGTCTCTCTTGTGAATGTGTATTTCTTA